>CM075200.1:10640471-10947971 GCA_037577475.1 Chaunax sp. Z400
TTAAATTCATTTGATAACATAAACACACATGAATTTAATTACTTGTAAGAGAAGATTGACCTTGTCTTTTAGCATCATTTTTACTAGCAGCACATCAAATCCGCACCTCTTCACCTCTTCACCCAGTGTAAGCCAGTTGCTTACACTGGGTGGCACTATGAATTCATTTTTACACCAGTCTGAAGAGGCTAATAAGCCTGTGATGACAAGAATTTCTAGATTTCCTGCACCTGACCCTCCAATGTGGTCATAATAACATTGAATATACATAATACAACTGCTGCAACTTTTTGCAGCAAACACTTCTTCTGCAGTTTGATAGGTGCAACAATGGTGGCAAGCTGTGTCACAGGCTGTGCAAAGTGCAGTACTGCTTTCATATATGCATGTACAAACCCTTTCATCAGTCAGTCAGGAGAATGTATTCCTCCACTCTATTTTTCAATGTAAACATATTGCTCAGAGTGGATGTTCCTGCAGCACCAACACTTTACCTTACAGCTGGTGTAACATTGTGCAGTCCTTCAATTTAAAGCCTGAATTGATGCTATAATGATGTAATAGGCCATTCATTAATTGGAATGAATTATCTTAAGCAATTTATCCTGTGCCAATGGCCAACGATACCAACTTGAAAACTTTTTGGCCTGCCTGACTGTCTGCCCATGGAAACAGGTTCTCCATAAACAGATTTCCTGATAGAGAGAGAGTAGCCGGGGAGAAAAAGACAGGAAGAAAGAGAGAGGAAGAAGTAACATTGATGTCTTTGCATGCCATTTGCGCTCATTTCATGTGGCTGTGTTTTGTCAAGTCCTTATGACTCACCAGCTAACATGACTCGACTGAGGTATTTTCTGGCAGAGCTCATACCATTAGCCTTGAGTCTTTCCTTGTGCACCAGCATGAGGTAAGAGATAGGATGAATGAACGCAATTATCTGACAAGAAGAATGACTCAAACCCTGCTATCTATATGAAAGTTCTCTCTGCCCACAGGAAGGAAAAATATAAAAATTAGTAAAGGTCAGTTGCAATATACGTGGCTATAGAAATCCCTCCAGCTGACAATTGATGTCCAGATGGGATGGTAAATTATCATCCCATCAATCATAGAAATGGTATTTGTCATTTACTGAGGGAGAGAAAGAGAATGATGTGCTATGTCTTCATTAAAGGCCTTTCATTGATCCATGTGCTACCGGTGGTTCTCTGTAACGTTGCCTTGTGTTAATATTATCTCTGCAAGCTCCTAATGGTCCTGTACAAACCATGAATAGCATGCTGCACAGTCACTGGGTGGGCATTGTTTAAGATGAGACATCTTGACAGAGGCATTGTCTTCAACAATGGTTCCCCAAGCAGCTAAATTATTAGTTACACCATCTTAAATTAGTTCCTTGAATCCAATCCCAAGGATTAAAGATAATTAATGGTGGAGTGCAACCAGTGACTCATTTTCAATGCATGTATTTATAGGAAGATGTGCTCTAAAAATGAGCTGACAAGAGCTGGAAATAGTACTTTTGGAAATTAGCCCCCAGAAGTACAGTTGCATCGGTCAAATACCTCATCAGAATTGATGTAATCACAAAATTACAGGTCATTTTACAGCTCGGTCTTAAAAAAAAACAACCAAGAAAACTCTCTCCTCTCTCTCATTCTTGGCAAATAAAATTTAAAAAAATATTACCATCCTGAAACAAGACTCAAGGTTTTCATAATCATCCACTCAAAAGAAATCCTCATAAATGGAGGACATTCGACCAAAAAGTGCATCCCTTATGTCATCGTCAACAAGACATCAAAACAAAAAAAATTTAACTCGTTCTCGATTTCCCTCTTGAAATGTGCTGTACAAATAAACTGGCCTTGCCCAGCTCCCATAACAAACATAGTCTGCCCTCATCTGGAGTGGCATTAAAGTGATCTTTGTCTTTTGCTTAAATTATACTTCACATTAGGTTCTGCACTTAAACAATAAGTGGGTCGTTTTTGCTTACACCATATATCAACAGACCATTTTTCTCCATACATGTGAATCATTTTGCTCCTCAATCCTACTTCTAGAATTTGGGATCTCTTTGGTATCATTATTAGTTTGACGGGTATTTAAAAAATACTATATTTCACTGATGGTGGTTTTCTTCAGGATCTAGCTCAGTAACTTTTGAAGATACTTCACATTTGACACCAAACGGAATCAGAACAGATTGATCTTAGTTCAAGTCTGTAGTGTTAATATTTGTCATCTCATAGTCGTGAATTTTTCTGTGAGTCCTATAAATGTAAACGTTCTGGATCATCAGATCTAGAATATTAAGTTTGATTAATCTTAAGGAGATATTACTGTGTAATTGTCGTCCAGTCATTATAGGCATTATCCATGAAACAAGAAGCAAATATCTTCTCCTATCCTGTAATATCAATAGATTGGAACTTCTGGATCCAGATAATGATCTGAGTCATGACCAAAATCTAATGAATTGTTGGGCCATTCCCCAGATCTCCAAAGAATTTCCTCAAAATCTATTCAGAGTATGGATTTCCGGCACAACTTCACCTACTTCCAAGGTGCATGGAGAAGGGAAAATGGTCTAAAGAATCAGGTCGTCATCGTGATGACCCTGATGAAGGCCACAAGCTGGAACGTGTTGGTCTAGTAATAAAGTTGTTCCTGATACTGCAAGTGTTGCTGGAGTTTTTACCTCAAAATCCATTCATAATTTGTTACTCAGAACACTAGAGGTAAATTATAACATTCCCTCCTTGGTGGGAGTAATAATTATTCAAAATGACTTTTCTAATGAAACAGGTAAGAAATCTTAAATTAATATTTTTATTAAGGAATATGTTTAAAAAGTTTCACGATTATGCAAGGGCTGTCATAAACTTGAGTTCTTCAAACCACATCTCAATCATGCAATCCTCCTCCTACAGTTTGTTGAAATGAATAATATTACACCAATAAACATGTTTACTGTCATCCCACTAAAAGACAAAATTAGATTTTTACATGAAGCATTAAGTGCGTTGGTAGTGTGAAGCATGACAACCAGTAAACCTCCCCTTTCTTCGCCCTCCTCCTTTCGACAATCCAAAAAACAAAACATGAATGGAGGCGCATTCTCAGGCGGCATGTCAGCACTGTCAATAGGTTTGACTGCTCATTCACAAAAAACTGTGTATGTACAAACTGTTTGAAACTGTCCATGTCTATCATTTTGCTGTCTATCAACACTGGGATAATTGGTGCAAGAGATGGTGCCTCTGCAATAAGTGAGTCAAGCGGAAAGCTGCACTTAAGTGAAAGTGCCGTGCAATGCCCCTGGTGTTGTATTGAACGAGGTGGCTCTTGAGGATGGGTTTCCATAGCTACAGGTTCATCAGAATGCAGCATGGATACAGCCTTGTAACTTCACTTGAGATTTGAGAGAGGGGACAAGTGGTCACAAATGGTACCATTAAGTTCAATTAGCTGGCATCCATTTGATCCATGCTGTTGTCTGGATAGTAATTCCTTCCTAATTCCTTGAGTTGAGAAAGTTAGCTACATGTTATATAACTGTTGTCAGTGGTGGAACAAGTACCTGTACTGTACTTAAGCTATACTACACCCTCAAAATCTGCACTCTTACCGTGGACATGGGTGAAAATGAAATCTAACCTATCTTAAAATATTTCATGAAAAGTAAAAGTGCTGCATTAAAAACTTTACTCAAGTAAAAGTATCAAAGTATTGTCAGTATTTAATAATTCAAAGTACTCATTTTGCAGTAAAATGTTCCCTGTTAGGGTTTTATAATTCTAGCTGATGTTTTTAGATTAATATTATTAGTGCATTAATGTGCATGCTTCATTTACTGCGATAGATATTTAAGATTTAGCTAATTCTAACTACTTAATATACTGTTAGGTAGTTTATTCTGCAGCAATGTATTGTGTATGGATTATCATATGTATGTAGTGTTGTTGTCCTATGACAATATTTTTAAAATGTTTCTCAGGCTTAGCAAAACTGCTCTGTTTTCAGCATTGTGACAAAGCTAGTCCATCTAATGCTAGAGGGGTTTTCATATAGTTTATTCAGGTTATGAAGCAGCATAATTCTCTCAACCCATAACACTTACATTTATTACAAATATTCAAATTCAAAATCACCAAATTAAGACATCGGACAGAAAGACTATGAAAATGTTATGTGTCACTAAAGCTGTCAGACAAATGGAAGTCGAATGGAAAGCACAATATTTGCCTCTGAGATGTAGTATGTGATGTAATGTGTTCAGAAGGAGCACGAGAAGCAGGGGAAGATCAAGAAGTACCAGCAGCTGAAGAAGCCGCTGGAACAGACGTGGAAGGTGATTACCAAAGTGGTCCCAGTTGTAGGAGAGGTATTAGCGACTGGAAGAACGGCTCCTGCAGATTCCAGGTACAACATCTGATGTCTCTCCAGAAGACTGCTATGCAGTACCCTCAGGCTCCCAGGACACTCCCACAGGAAGGAAGTCGCTCCCTCCTCCCTCCCCATGGATGCATATGCTGATATACACTACCAGTCGAAAATTTGGACACAGTTTCCCATTCAAGTGGATGGGAAACTGTGTCCAAACTATTGACTGGTACTGTACCTTAAATAAAAACCCCATATACAGCACATTTATTGACTTGGGGTGACAAGCTTAACCATTTATCATATAAAACCACACCTGATTTTGTGGGTTGCATTAGGGAGCAGAGTGGAAGGTGTTTGGATCTTAGAAGGTAAAAAATGGGTGAAAAATAATGTATATATTTCTTACAGTCTACGCCTCCTGATCTAACGTACCAGAGGTACCCCGGATCTGCAATACTCACTTAGCAGGTCTAATGTCTGATCATAACAAAACCATCCTTATGCATGGGATATCATATCAGGATATCATATGAATATATGAATATTAGGATATTAAATGCTTATTTCACAGATGAGTATCCAGATTTGAGATTTTTCAGGGTCCAATCGTATGCCATAATATGATCCATCAAAGATCCAATTTGTTATCTTTTGATATTGACAAATACAAACCTATCTACATTTTGATTAGTACAATAGTTTCGTGCATGTTTTCAGTGCATGTCTCGGCCAGCAAAAGAAGAACTCAGCCTATTTCTACAACACTTTCTCACATCTAATATTCTGAATGCAAAGACAGGGTCAGAACCCACTAGGACAGGAGGAAACATTCATAAAACGATTTTCTCTCGATTGCCTCTGGCATAACCTGTAATCATCCTGCAGCGCTTTACCTTGCCCCTCTAACCTCCCCCTCCTTGCAGCTATGTCGGTCAGTGCAGCCCTCAGCAGTGCCCTACTCCTCCAGTCTTCGTCTAGACAGAGAGCATGAGCCACCTGACAGCAGCCACTAGAGCTTGTCAGAATCAGAGTGATGTATTCAGCGCCATTCTGTCGGCTCCCCTTAAGGGCAGCCAACTTCCTGTTACTGGGTTGCACTAATTACAGCATTAGTATTCTGTATAGAGCCGCTGCGAAAGCTGAGGCTTCACCAGACACAGGTGGCCACTGCAAGTCATTGTAGAGATCCTCTGTACTTTTGTGTGAGTCTCTCAATCCCATGCAGCTTCCGCTTGGACTGTTTGTTTTGCTTTGTTACATTTCCTATCCTGACCCTTCAGTTAAATGGGTACATGCCTAATATTTCCTGGTTCTCCCTTTTTGCCCTTGTGTGATGTTCACTTTTCTAGCTACTCACCTAATACAGCACATACTGTATGGTTATATTTGCCATGAACCTCTGTTAGATAACATTGATCAGTAGTAATATTTTTTGGGGATAAAATATGAATTCTTTAAAAAAAAAAAGTATAATCATATTTATTTTGAATAAAATAATCAAACAAGATTTTGATCAATATTAATGTTTATTGCTTTGAACTGAAAGAATTGGTCAGAAAAAAATTGTATGTTATGGAAATGGAACTTAATGAAAGTTCAGTAATGAAGACTTTCTCTTTGCACCAGCAGTTTCCTACAATCTTAATGCTTAAGATCTAATTCACTCTCCTCCTCATCCAATTACAACCTGTCACTCTCTCCTTTAGCCAATCATTTGTAAGCTGTCGAACTTTAAATTTGCACTCTCTTTCTCTCTGCCAAGATTAACCATTCATTTTTTCAGTACTGCAAAGACCTCCACCCCTTCACTGCCTGAAATCCTCCGATCAGAAGTTTTACTCTCATGAACACATCAACATCGAGCTCCATTCCTCATCACAACCACCAGTGTCTAAGCACTTTCCGGGGAGAATTGTCCTTCATACTGGAAGCATCTTATTTGTCGGAAGGCTTCCCTTGGTGATCTACTTCCTATCGGGGTCTTACCAGAGTCTATTCCTTCTTTTCACAATATATTTAATCCTACATCAAGTCTCATTATTTGTTCCTCTTATTAGTCTGATAATAGAGCTCCATTGAACACATTCTTACTATTTGTGTGCTGCTTCATCTGCAGTATGAAATCAGATGCAGTTTTCAGATATGCCAATTATCAATATGATCAAATATTAGTTCTGCTTGGTTCTGCCTTTTATGACTTGCATGTACATCTATTCATGTTATACCATCATAAAAATTGTTTGCAGTAACGTGCAGTGTTTATGCATTGGTATTGGAGAAATTATTGAATGTTAATTTTAATGCCCTGCTGTCTTCAGAGTAAACGTTCTTCTTATAAAATTTAATCAATTCCAAAAAGAAAATCATCACCACGGCAACATGGCTATCACAAGCTCAGGCTTGCTCAGTTACCATGGCAACCTGTTTCTTGGTGATGTTCCAGCACAGAGGAGATCCCTGCATATTGATGAAGAGTACTCGTGTAGTGAAGTTTAACTTTGAAAACAAGAATTGTGTTTGTGCCAAAAAACACTGCTCTTTATTTAGTGTTTACTTCCGGCAGTGATATGCATGTGCCTATACACACTGTGGGTTTGTATGCATGTGCATGTGAGAGGGCACAGCATGCAGAAGCGTGGACAGTCATTTCAAATATCAGAGTTGTTGGTGCTCACTCGGTGACTCAGTAGGTCTTTTGCAGCCTGCATTTATTTGAGGATGAGGTCTTTATCAGACTTAAATAAGCACTATTTTTTGTAGTTCTTTTTTACTGTTCACATTGACCATGTGATCTGATTCAGTAGAAAATTATCATACGTCTATAACTGTGCATGCAGACCATATTTCTGTCATCTTGCATGAATGGAAACTATTGAAAGCATCACTAATCCTGTATAGCATGGATTTCATCTTCCTGCCGTTCACCTGCATTTCTGCCTCACAAAGCATACATTCTTTTTCAGCTCAATGTGCGTCATAAGACCTGTGTGAGACTAATCTCATCCTTTGCTTCTATCAGGAGGAGTTACCAGTCATATGCTCCTGCATCTCAATGTAAATCAGACATGCAGACTGACAATAGATGTGAATTCAAGTAATCTGGGTCAGAGTGAAATTTGGGATGCTCCAGTGTGTTTATTTTTGCTCTAACAAAATCTAGTCAATTGGGGATTTACTATATGTTTAGTTTGGATGTCGTGTCACCAAAATCACATGAATTCAAGGGTGTGATGTCACAGATTCGGGCAGGAAACCTGTCGATCTGGAATCTCACCTGGGAATTACATGATAAGGTCAGTGACATAGGCTATAAGTCTGTCAAGATTCATTTGTCTTTTTATGTTTCAAACTTTACTGCCACTGTAGGCCATGTCACTGCTCTAAAGTAATATATAAGTGCGTCCAAATGTTTTAAAAGAAGCTGGCCCAAAATGAATGTAATGCATCTGATATAATATTGAGACATTCTCATAAAATTTAGTCCAGGGATTGGCTACAGTGGATTTAATCCAATGTGAAATCCAATGAAATCATATTTATTTATTTTTGTCTTTTTTTTCAGGAAATTAAACAAGGCCCATTTACGTTATTATCAAAATTGCATTCACCAGCTTTTGGTCATCATTATCTGGAATTTTCTCAAATCTTTGAAAGTCGTTGCAGCTCCAGGAGAAGTTTACTGCAAATATGAGAGACGTATTTTTTCCAATTGCATGTCGGAGACATTTTCAGGTGAAACAGCAGCATTTAGTCTCTTTCAGAGAGAAAATAGCTTTGCAAAAAGAACCCACAAGCAGTCAAATATGATTTATTGCACTCTTTGGATGGTACCTTCAATCAGTGTTTCATGCATTTATTGTGCAGAGAGGCATTCACCTTAATAGTAAAAAGAGAGAATGACACTTTATCCTTCTGCACACATTAAAGCCACAACTTGACTCCTGCAGTGTTCTCTTTCAGTTAATTTAAAATCAATTTCTTATTTCCATAAAGAGTGACATTGGTGGACGTTGTCCAGATAAAATAAAAATCAAACCATGACTGGCTTCTGCAGGAAGTGTGCTCTTTATCCACACTCCCTATTGATTAATGAGGTCAGTTTTTTAACCTAATTTTGAGAGGATCACTGATCGCCTCCGGTGCTGATTTCATATTGCACTGTAAGGACACCCCCCCACCCCCTTTCAGTCTTTGTCTTTTATGCTGTCCGTCTCTTTTCACCATCAGTGTTCAGTGACGTAAGTTTCAGCTCAGTCTGTTCAAAAGCTGTCATTTATGTTGCCATTACATTGAATAACAGCAACTCACTTCACTTTCTCTCTCTCTGCTCTAACTGTGTGTGATTGTGCTAGTGGTCACAGAAAATGTATGCCTGATCAAAAAGGAAAAGAATCTTTTTTCTTTTCTGTTTAATTATATTGTGTTTTTAACTGCAGTGACATCATTTAACATTTAAAGGGAGAGAGGAACAAAAGAAAACACCTACAGCAATCACTTATGTGGAAGTACCAACGAGGCAATTAAAAGTAATTGTTGAGTTACGAAACCACGCCACTAAAAAGGTACTTTTCATTCACTGAACAGATCTTGTCACTTTCCTCTGATAAAGGATTTCCCGTCTCCAAAGTGCAGCAGCACTGTGCTGATAGTGGCCTGAAGGCTGAGCAGAGGAGCTGGGGTGCCAAACTGTTGACCCAGAGGCGGGAGATCAGGGGAAACAGATACCTGAAACATAAGCCTGAGGTTGTCTCCTGGATTGCTAACAGACTGAACACTAATTGTCTGAAGGTTAGTGGGCTGGATGCAAACCAACTGGGAAGAAGCCTACTGGGAAACTGACAAGGGATCAGGGGTGTTAACAAATTCCTTAAGCCACGGCAATTAACTCTTTCACCAAGGTGTTTTGGACAACGCATTAAGTAGATCATTAATTAACCCTGTTTGATAAAAGATATATGTGCTAGAAATGTTTTTGCATCAACTTCATTTCTGAGTGGAATTCTTCATTTGTCAGTCGTTCATCATTTCCGGTTTGGAACTATTCTAACATTTTATGCGGTTGCTGAAAACCAAGAACCTTGGAATTCACATGAATGAAAGCTGTAAAGAGACTCATTGATTTCCTCTGTGTGTCATTGAATTCCAGTAACTCAGGGCACAAAAACCCAACTTAGACTTTTAATTACCTCAGTATGTAATAAGCTTGAGTTCTCACACCAAAAGGAATAAATACAAGGTTACAGATGGCAGAGAAATTCCCGTAGGTGAGAGGATTGAGACGTGCAGAACAACAGAATGAGGCTCAGTTCTCCACAGCGGAAATCACCATTAGAAGCTCATCAGCTGTGTCATGTCTGCCACACAAACAGGCAGGTTAAGGGTAAAGGGAGATCAAGGCAGTCTTTTCAGACAATTGTAAGAAACAATAGCGGGCCACCGAATCCTTCACATCGCAAGCTGCAGGCATTAAGCTGCCAGTTTGTGTAGATAGTGTAGATAATATGGCCCTGAGAAATTCTACCCAGTGTGTAGATTTAATATTTCATCTGAAGTCGAATGCTTTCGTTCATTTATTCTTGGAAGGATGTCTGGTTCTTTGAAACCTTTATATGCCTCACAGTGACGTTGTTGTTTTTGTCTTTTTATTTAGACTTGCTATGAATAAACGGTATCATCTCAGAAGTTATTTACACTGTGCAAAAATATTTATTTGTCAAAACAAAGAAGGACAGTTTCCAAGGACATTAATCATTCTCAACACAAATTTTCAGGCATGGTACTCCTTTCTATCTACTTATGAATTCTTTTTTTTCTTTTTTTTTTTCTTTTTTGAGTCGTGAATTGAGCTCATGTTATCAGCGTAGTAAAACAACAAGTAAACATTACAGGAAAGGCTCAAAGGCAGATCAACAGCCATTTTAATTACCCAGCCTAAACTTGAAATAGTTCAATTAATCATACAAGGTGTTATACAGCTAGTTGTAGAAGTCAAAATCCTGCATATCTTGTCTCAAAGTCCGATGCCAAACGACTGAAGCGTAAACAAAGCAAACAGCTGGTTTAAACTTCCAGTAAATGTTGCTATTGGGCAATCTGTCTGATGTCTCAAAGCACCGTACAATTACTTTACATTCCAGCATTTGAGAAAGACAATAAAATAAACCTTAGTTATTGATTTAGTTGAGCTTTACAACAAATTCAAACAGCTATTTCATATAAACTGGCTGTTAATGAATACCAGTACTTTTTCAAAAACATGTTCTCCCAAAAATGCAAATTGAATTGGTTGTTTTGAGGACATCTCCTGGCTGCAATCACTGAGATTGGCTCATTACACTTCTCATGCCAATAGCTGCATTATCACAAGACATGGTGCACAACTAAACAGAGATACTTCGTTGGTTCATTTTAAATCACTGACTCATTCAACATGTGCCCTCTGAAGCTGGACACTGATGTCAGAATGCTTATTGGATTTCTTTTGGGGTCGTAGTGGACTGATATCTGTCACTGCCAGCAGTCGCCTCCCCTGTCTGCACTCCTCCTGTGAAACAGAATCAAGTAGACAACAAAAGTACAGTTGCAAGAAAACAATCACAAATGAACCCATGGGAATTTTGAAATGTGCACACAATTTATATGGCATGGCCTGAATTATGGATGGCATACTTCTATATTTCAATCAGGAGGGAGTTCATTGAAAAAGAGGTTTAAAAAAGGTGATTCATTTATTTGACATATGCTCACTTGAAAAGTTGAGGAAGAGTTGAGGAGTCTTTTGGTGATTAGACCCCATTATAGTTACAGCAGCATGGAATCATGGAATCTAGACACTGGTGGTGGTGAAGGGATGAGGTGTGATGAATGAAGATCCTGATGGAGCTTAAGTGTGGCAGGACTTCTGATGAGCTCAGTGGCAATTGGTGCTTGATTAAAGTAAAGTAAATACCTAGAAACCTTAAGAAGATCCAGTGATGAATGATCCTCTCACAGGGAGGACAGGCGTGCAATAGATGTCACATGTACAGAGCAGCCCATCAAAGTCACAGAATATACACATTCCAATGATAAAATGTTGCATTAGTAATAATAATAATAATAATAATAATAATAATAATAATAATAATTTTTTAAATGATAACAATAATAATAATAAAATAATAATAATAATAATAAAAATGATGATAATAATAATAATAATAATAATAATAATAATAATAATAATATAAAATTATATTATATAATAAGCAGTGGGTATAGGCACCACCGTACCACTGTTGCCTCACAGCAAGAAGGTCCTGGGTTCAAATCCATCTGAGGACCTGGGACTTTTCTGTATGGAGTTTGCATCCTCTCCCTGTGTCTGTGTGGGTTCCCTCCAGGTACTCCGGCTTCCTCCCACCACCAAAAACATGCATGACTCTAAATTGACCATAGGCGTGAATGTGAGTGTGAATGGTTGTTTGTCTTTGTGGCCCTGCGATGAACTGGCGACTTGTCCATGTACCCTGCCTCCCGCCCAAAGTCAGCTGGGATAGGCTCCAGCCCTCTCACAACCCTACACACGATAAGCAGTTACAGAAAATGGATGAATGAATGAATGACTAAACTAAAATTGCGATGTTGGCTGAAGAGGTGATAGTGGTCCAAAACCTTTTGAGAACAGGTAGGTTTTAAGGAGTCTTTTAAAAGTGTCCAGAGATGGGGTATTGCCAATCCCAGCTCCAGAGGGTGGGGGCTGCCACACTGAGAGCTCTGTCACCATAGGTTCTAAGGCTGGTGTGAGTGATAGAAAGCAAACCTGTGTCTGAGGATCGTAGGTTTCGGGATGGGGTGTAAGATTGGAGAAGGTCAGTCAGATACTGGGAGGCAAGGGCATGTAGGGATTTGTAGGTGAGGAGGATTTTGTACCAGATGTGGGACTTAACTGGGAGCCAGTGAAGCTTGGTGCAAGTGAGAACCCTGGCAGCTGAGGTTTGGATAAACTGTAGCCTGTCCAGAACATTGCTGACCTAAAAGAGGACATGCCACACATAACTCATATAGTATAGCAGTATGTGGTTGGTTTAACTGGTAGTGAACACCATTAGTCAGGTGACTGAGATTGATGCTTCTAAACATTAAACCACCAACACTAAGTTGTCACTTAACAGCTATTGTTTAAGAATTTCTCAGGGGAACCGGAAACACATTTTAATATTCTGCCTGATTTCATTTAATTAGTATCTTGATGTGCATCTCCCCATCTCTTTGCATGAGCCAATTTAAATCCTAATTATGCATCGTTAGATCTCATAATGAATATGGAGGAGATGGTGCTAGGGAAGGCCTGTGCGTCATTATGTTCCTCATTCTGTTTGGGTTGGTGAGGACAAATGAGGTTGCAACCACTTGCTATGTACAGTTTAACTCACTGTCACAAGCGCCCACCTGATGACTCTACAATAGCTGCCTACACACACAATGACATGCAGATACACATTAGGTACCACTGACTCACTTCCATCCATCATTCCTATGTCAAATAACTTCTGCCATTGTCAACAATAAGCCATCAAAAGGAAAAAAAATGAGCCATCATTTTTTGGGTTAGTTAAGTTTTGGCTGAGAATTGTTGAGTGTAAATAAAATGAAAATGTTTGGAATTTCAAATTCACAGGAGATCTTTATGTTTATGTTGCAGGGAGTTAAGGTCAGAGCCCAGACGAGAAATAATAAGATATATCTGTAGTCACGCTAATAAAATGTTCCATGTTGGTTCACTGAATTATTGTTAATAATAAAAATAATCTTTGGCTCCAACCAGGAGAAATAAAGCAGACTCAAAATAAAAGCAGATAAAGCAGACTCAAAAATCCACATGAGTAAATTTGAATAATGTCATCTCTCTGACTTTCACACACAAAGCCATACAAAAACACAAGCATCATAATTATTGCTTCGGCTTATGACTTTGGAAACTGTTGAGCTCCACTTCATGTCCTTATAAGTTTAATAATGCTTTATTTGTTATGTTTGAATCTAATTTTTTATTTGTTCAAAAGTATTCAAATCTGTCACGTAGCTTTTGTTTAATCCTTCTAACACAGAGACAGACTGACAGACAAGCAAGCAAACCAATACACCAATCAAACTGATAATGCATGTTTGTTGATAAACGACTAATTCGTTAAATAATTAATAATTAGCCCCCCTCTACTGACATCAACTTTGGACTTGGTATTTTATCCATTATCTGAGACTGTTGTTTCCCATAATGAGAGTAATTATTCAGCAAATTAGTCTGTTTGATTAAAATGCACCTTTAAAGGACCATCCAATTTAATTTGTAATTAGTAAAAAGATTTCTGTCAACCCTCAACCCACCATGTTAAAAGCATTTCCATGTCTACCAGAGTCATTAATGCCAGGATTTCAAAGCTAAAAGCCCCTTTCCTGTCTTGCTTTAATTAATTTGTTCATCAAACCTCTTTTCATTTGACACTCATGCTATCTGATGTACTTCAAACACATTTCGACGAGGCAGAGAGGTTAAACTTGTGTTGTCCTCATTACTGTGGGGAATCCATTAACCTGTGTTACCTGACTGCTCTTATGCGGAACAGACCCTGTACCCTGGTTCAAGCTGACCTTAATTAATAACTGACAACAAATACATTTAAATAATTCCACTCACATTTCCTTGAGTTTGATGATGTGCTGAGTGTTAGCCTCTGCATTAATCAACTATAAAATCAATTATTCGGGGTTATTAGGATCATATCCAATTACACAATCCGGCACTCAGAGGGACTGTGCAGATAGCATAGTGCGAACTTGGTTTCTAACAACCACAGTAAAAAAATAAAAAAGACAATGGACTAAAGATCCCCATATGCACTAATGCATTTTGTTAGCTACTTCCCCTGCAAATTGACAATAAAGCAATATGAACACTGTCTCCCAGCCACAGCATAATTCAGAAAGGTGTTTTGATCCCAGTCCAAACCACACACAGAGGGATATTTATTTATTGGGTTATTTTTCTGTAAATATGAAGTCACAGTCAGCCAATTAGCTTAGCTTAGCACACAAATCAAAGTGTAAAAATGACACATTGTAGGTTTAATGAGTGACAATTCTTTAGCTGTAAGTGGCCACTTCCTGGGTTTATACTTGTCACCTATAACAGCAAGATAAGAAAGAAAGAGCACACTAGACATCCTTCTTCCTCTTAGTTTTTCCTCTGAGTGGAAATATGGAAGCATCTGAACGTCTTTATGCTGACCTGAGGTTTGATAAATACAGTAACAGGGACCTCTAGGATGGATCAAACTTACTGTACTGATCTCATTTAAATTTGAGGTCAGTATATTTGATTCAACCATTTGATGCACCATCTGCATTTGTCTACATTTTGCATACTTTTCTTCTTCCACTTCATCTCATAAATATTTCTGGCACACATCTGAATTACAAACTACCATATCAGTGTGAGAAGAGGGAGAGGAATCGATGAACTGATTCACAAATATCGTATTAAAGTAGATATGATATTCCTCTGTATGTGACACCGTGGACCCAGACACGCTTCCACAGGAATGATAAAAATCCCAACATTCTACTAGCATATTTTCTGGGAAATGGGACATGATTTTAAGAGTTAACAGGAAACATCAGGATTTCAATTTCTGGTAACTCTAGTGACAGGCTATGCAATATGTAGATGAGGTGCTAAATGGCACTTCCCGCTGTCATTCTCCCGTAGGAGTATGGCACCACAGCCTGATAGATTTACTAAGTTTAATTGCAGTGATTTTTTTTAATTATTATTAACTGTCACTGTACCATTTGTCTATTTTAATATATTTAAGATGGAACCTAATTATTTTTTAATTGTCCTTACAGTATAGCTACAATTACTTTTTAATTACAAAAGTAATCAGATGAGAAAATAGGTTTGGATAATCCTGCTCTTCCTATTGCCAAGTAGAGTTTCAATGGGGTGATGTTTTCATCCCCGTTTAAAATAAAGTGGACTTTTTTTTTCCTGGTATTCAGGATCAATGCTGTCAAAATGAAAATTGCATAAAAATTGATTTCTCGAAGTTTGACAGAGACAAAAAAAACAACTTTTTACTAACACAGAAGAGACTGAAATCGGGATTACAGTTTTTAAAAGTGCCCATTCATGTCATTTGAAAACTGTGCCAAAGGCAGTACAATGAGAAAAATGTTCATTCATTACCGTCTTTCCATGACAAAGGTGAGACATTGTTGTGCTAACAACAGATCTTCAGCTAAATTTAGATTTTGTTTTCATAAACAAGACAGGACTAAAATGTGAGTGGCGGGCAACGTGATGCTGGTTCAATCCGACAGCAAGATGACAACAATACAAAAAGTGTCAGAAAAAAAATACATCTATTGATACACTTTATAATTTGGCAGAAAGGACAGTACAATGCACTGTTGCAAAGGGATTAAGTGGAAAGAATATGGCCAAACTGAAGAGACACAACACCCAGCACCATGCAGCATGCACCCTGCACCCTGCTATTTAAATGTGCTACCATCAAGTCAGTCGGGCAGTTGGCTATGTCAGCTTGAGGAATATTTGTTAGCAAGCAACATTAGCTTTGCCTGACTGGAAGACAGTTTTTCTTGCAAAAAAAGGTTTAAGCTTGTGGCAGCAAAATAATGATTGAATGAGCTTAGTGTGCAGGGCTTAACAATTAATTTTCTAACTTGTCTGAGACAAGTTGACTTTTTGATTGGACAAATTAAATGCTTCATCATTAATTATCCTACAGCTTGAGTGAAACTTAATGGGAGAAATTGTGTTGGCAACCTGTAATTATCCTCCATCTATAGGCATATTCTTCAACTAAATGTTGCTTCTATTAAGAATACTTCTGAATGACTTCTTAGCTTTGACACCAGGTGGGCACATTAATGGACTAATTGTTTCAGCACTAGTGGTAATAGTAAGTACAACCTGCATAACAGCCTTATCACACTGTCTGACATGTTTACAGAGACATCTGCAAACATTTAGATGCTAATGATGCTGATGCTGATCTGTTCAGAGGGTAAGCAGTAATGCTGCATGCAGACCTGCAGATGTTTTGTCTAAAACTGGACTAAAAGGCTTTGAGTAGTAGTTGACTAAAAATAAGAATGACTAAAACTAAAATAGCTTCCAATATTATCAGTTACTAAATTTAACAGAAGCTGAAACCTTTTTTTTTCTACTGATGGTGAGAAGGACCTAAGTGAAGCACTGATCATGCCGATTAAATACACTTAAGGAAAGTTTAATTATGTACTAAAGGGTGAGACGACACAACTGAATGAATAGGCCTACTGAGCAAAGGACGTTTAGTCTTCACCCACTTTCTTTAATTAAAGGGTGCATTTATGTCTGCTACTACTAACTGGTCCACTTTGTATGCTAGTACTACTGTATGACATCCGTTCTGTCTGACTATGTCAGTTCTGTCTATCTGACATGATAGTTGGTTAAAAATAAAACAACACACAATGAAAAAGATTAGTTGAAGAAAATAATTATAATTGTTGTCATCCCATCCAGTGAACATTAAGGGAATTCAAAGATTCTCTATCAATAGGCTTAATTGGATATAATAGACCATTTTTTTCCCACACTGCTTGAGGCTGTCAGGAGATTAAAAAAAAGCGGTGATCTGCTTCCTCTATGCCTTCGGAGATCCGAGCCAATAATGGCAAACCAAAAAGAGGGGTAATGATTCAAAATCACCTCCAAATCCCTACTGGGGAGAGATTTCCTCTGTCGGCGCCTTGAAGTGAGGGATTATATGTCACACATTAAGTAACTAACCCTGCAGTGCAACCGTGAGTTTGTGCTGGTACAGGTTGGAAAATGTGGATGTCTCTCCATTCCTGACCGTCTTTATGAGCAAAGCCTGTTAAACCTCTTATGTTGGTGCTCCATGTGGCACATGACAAACACACACACACACACGCACACATATACATATAAAAATATATATGTATATGTGTGTGCGTGTGTATATACAGTATATATATATATATATATATACCGGTATATGTATCCCAGCTGACATTGGGCGAGAGGTGGGGTACACCATAGAGAAGTTAGGAGTTCATCACAGGGCCACGTAGAAAGACAAAGTCCTCCTTACTTTGTTTTGAGTCTCTGTCTCAGGATTTTGTTTTGACATAGCCTGGAAATGATTTTCTAATTGTTTTAGTATTATAGTGTATTATAGCATATATAGTGACAGTAAAGCCATTTCATATCAAGAGATCTTTGGTATAATTGCTTTCTTTTCTAGCAAAGCTGACTTGATTGTGATAAACCGAACGCTCTTCTGAGCTTCATTAACTTTTATGGCTATCGATGGAGCTCATTGTCCCCTGAGAGACAGAAGATGACGCTCCCCTGATGTTCAGGCGAGGACGTCACAGTCTTACTCAGGCTTGTTAAAATTGTTCACAATCAGTGACAAACAACAACTCTGTTGTTCAGAACTTGTAACTCTATTGCAAGAACACATGATCTATCTTAATAGAATAGAAAAGGTTCTGTAACTCCATTAAAGACACCATTTTGGAAGTGAATGTCTGTGTAGAAAATGTCAATACTATGATGCTAGAAAGCCTTTCAGATCACAAGTGGAAAGTTTTCATGTTTTTATCTACATCCTGTCAATTGGTTCAAGAAAAATGGTGAAACCCTATTTGATCACTCATCTAAGGCGTCATAAATAAAGGATGTTTAAACAATTAAGGAAATCTAACAACATGCATCCAGATCATTTTGAGCAGTAATTGTGCACAGACAGTCAATGTAATTGTGAATGCATATAAAGTAGCATAATGAACAGTGAAGATCTCTTTAGCTTCTAGCATCTGAATTCATGTTGAGTAAAAGTGCAACAAAATTAAAATGCCTTGTTTTATTAGTTTTTATTAGTAGAACTCGCAATAGTAGTCACTGATGTAATATTGGTAGGAGTAGTGGAAATATCATGACATGCCTTCAAGACAGCATGTTATTATTGACATGTTCCTGTTTTATTTTAGGATAAAAACAAAAGAATAGTAGAGTAGTGGTGCAGCCCTTATGAATTGGGGAACAGAGTTTGAGCTAAACTGCTGTAACTCTTGAGTCTAATTACAGCATTTCAAGCACAGGAACAGCAAAGCAGCCTCTCTGGTGCAGGGTGAGAGCTCATTACAACCCAGGGCAGCTCTGGAATGAGACTCCCAGCTTGTTCACATGATGGAAATATGGATATTTATGCTGTACGTTCAACATACACAACAGATGAGCCCCCGTTGTCTGAGAAGCCTTGACTGACTGTTCCCTCCTGCTGTTTTTCTCATGATGAACACTGTGATGTCTTTGTCAAGCAGAATGAGAGGATAAATGGCTTTATGCCTCTGAAAATATATAATACATAACTGTGTGTCGCTGTCTGCAGGTCATTATGCTGCATCACTGTTGGCACTATTTTTTATACAAGTAACTCAGATTTATATTTAAAACAGTACGTGTTGCATTTGTTTTACTATAGGACATTATGCAACTTAATATCTCCACCTTTTTTCTCCAACCCTCCACTATGTGCTGGATACTATCCTTATGGTGAAGATCAAGGACATCAGATTTACAGTGGAACAATGAATTTGTTTTCATTACATCTACTGTAGCTCTTTAACTTGTTTGTTATTTACATGAAAGTTGCTTAAAGACTGCTGGAAACATGGTGTTGTCATAAACCTGCCTATGCTGCGGAAATATTTTTTCTAAACTACAAATAACCAGAATGCACTGCGTGTCACCGCACCAATAAAAGCTCTGGCTGGTGAGTGACATACTGCGAGTTGGGTGGTGCCTGGTTTTGAATTAGGAAACAGTATTGCGGCGATCTGATAATAAACAAGCTCATATTGCAGCAAAACAGTACAGTCAAATATGTTTCTGAAAACATTTTAGGTGAGAAATAATGCAGAATTACAATCTGAAAAAATCAGGCAGGATTTTCCCTGCAAATGAGCAGGGGGCTCTGGGTGCACACAAAATGGATAGAAATGTAACTTTGCTCATATGCATACACTAACCACATTGTGATGATACTAAGCTTGTTGAAAATCTGAATTGGGAGTCTTGGCTTTATAATGACATCGTGCCAACTCCATCTGCTGATGAAGATCGCGTGATATGATTTAAAGCTTTATTACGGCTACTAAATCGACCTTGAGCTGAGATTGTTGTGCTTTTTTACTTTTAAATCATTAAACATAAAAAAAGTCAGTCCCTGTTAATAAATCAGGATGTCAGCAACAGCGTTTGACGTCTTGAATATGCAACAGAAATTTATGTATTCAAATCCACCATTCAGCTTGCAGGAAGCACATCTTAACTATTCCACACGTCAGTTTTAATGATGACACTACACATTACTGATTAAAAGATGGGAACTCTACAGCTTTAATCATTTAAAATGCCTTATTTCTACACACAACCTAATACTGCTCATGTTGCCTGCAGCTTTAAGTGCTCAGCAAAGTGTGGAGATACAGCCGGAGGGCCAAAAAAGTAAAAATGTTACAGTGTCTGAGTACTGTTCAAGTTTATGGAATGGTTGTCATTAAAGGGGGAACTTTATTTTTTACAAGTTGTCCCTACACTGCTAATAGCAAGCATTACACTATGTTAAAAAAGACAGCTGTAAGTCTTTCTGTTGAATGCTGATAAACTTTAAATGAATGACAAAGGATCTTTGAGGACACACAATGGAAATTTGAATGCTTATAATCAGATATAGGTCCCTTATAATCCAAGAAACTCTTATCAGAAGACTTTCACAAGTGCCCAACCATTGTGTGATGGCTGCAATTAAGGCAATAAGCCGCTAAGATGAAGTAACCTTTGTTCTTGCTTCAAGTGGAGAACATTTGATCCTTAAGCCATTAGGAGCACATCTCTTCTTTATGAAAGAATTAGAACTGAACTGAGCTAAAGAGATAAAAACTCCAGCAACACTTGCAGTATCAGGAACAACTTTATTAGATGAATGTGTTTCATCCAGGCTAGAAGGTCTAGTAATAAAGTTGTTCCTGATACTGCAAGTGTTGCTGGAGTTTTTACCTCTTTAGACCATTTTTCTCTTCCCCATGCACCTTGGAAATATAGAAGTAGGCGAAGTTGTGCCAGAAACCCCTTCTCTGCTTCTACAATGACCTGAACTGAACTCAAAGACTGAACATTTTTTGCACATCATGAAACAAAGTGCATGCTGTTATTTACTCTCACATGTCACATGCCACATGTTCAGTAAAGACGGCTGCATTTCGATCTTCTGCAATCCATCTCTGCCCTCTGTTCTCCCATGTTTTCTGTGTGTGGGTCTTCTCTGTTCTCTGTTTCTGTGGCATGGGCGTGGCTACTCCTTTAACACCTCCTCCTTACCCCATCAAGCTGCTGCAGTATACACCTGGTCTCTCCACTCAGGCTTTGACAGTTCATTAATCATACATATAATTCTACGTGCCTGCAGCTTCTGTGTTTGCTCATTCTGCATCCTCTTGTTCCGACTCCCAACCTGCCGTTTGTGCCTCTGGATTATACTGAATCCCTTCATCACCTACTAGAAAGGAGCCTTTTGTCACCATCCACCTTTCTTAACCTGAGTTTTATAGCTTTTAAACCTTCTCCAGGCTCCGAGTGCCACATTTGGGTCCCTTTCTCTATTAACAGAGCTAACTGGCTATGACCCAGCACCCTCAGATGTAATCAACAAACCAATAACCTCACACAGCTCATTATTGGGACACCTGGGACAAGATAATCAGCTGCTCGGAGGCCTTACCAAAACCCAACAGTCCATGGTTTGTCAAAAAGCACAGATTGGAAGAATTGCTGGAATCATCTATAATAAATTAACTCCTCTCCAAGCCGCTCCCACACCTGCACCCTCTGAACCTCAGCCAAGTGAGTCACTTGTGCCTCCCCCAGAGCAATATACTGGGAAAGGAAAAGATAAGGGCTTCCTCCTCCAATGTTGACTCCACTGTCATTCTATGTAATGCTATGATGTTAAATACATTTGTGGAAGATTTTAGGACCATTTTTGATTTGTTCTGGAAATGCAGCTGAAGCTACTAAACCTTTTCACTGAATCTGACTTGATGCTCTCATTTTTTCCCTCTCCATCAAACAACCACCCGCTGGAGACACGTCATGGAAGAAACTAATGGTCCCACCTGTGGATCAAGCTTTAGTTGCTTGTCCTTTCAGAATGCGATTATGATAGCGGGGGTCTTTATTTGGTCAGCTGGATCACTTTCTGGCTGCCTGTCCATCTTGCATGAAAGACAGTGCTCATCAGTAGGTGTAGGCCTGTGACCAAATCTAACTTGTCTTCTAACTCACTACTGAGCTGTTACCTGGTGCCACTTCATCCTCCAGTCACCTGTACAACCTTTACCGCCCAAAGAGGGAGGCACCGCAGGTAGTCTTCACCCCTCATTTTGTCCTGTGGGTGCTGTTTTTTTCTTTGTGGCCAAGAGAGATACATCTCTTCACTTATGCATTGATTATCCGGATTTAGACAACATAACTGTGAAGACAAAGTATCCACTGGTTATAATCAGTTCTGCTTCTGAGCCTCTATTGGAGCCAACACCTTCAGGACACTGGATTTAAGAAACTCACATCACCAGGTTGGGATTCATGAGGGAGATGAGTAGAAGATAGCATTCAACACCCCACCTTTTCCATTATGATTATTTGTCATCCTCTTTTGATCTCACCAATGCCTTTTTTAATCTCCCTGGCCTTGGTTGATGATGTCCTTCTGGATTATTTTGAACCGCTTTGTCTTTCACAACAACTAATCCTTCAGCCAAGTTCTCACCAAACATCAGGTCAATGTCTTCCAAGCTCTCCAGAGGCTCTTGGAAAACAGATTGTTTGTGTAAAGTCAATGGGATTCCTGGGCTGCATCATCATGGGTGTGAACAAGGGAAGACTGATCCTGAGAGGATCTGACAGGTGGCCAAAACCCACCACAAGGAAGCATCTGCACCTGTTTCTTTGATTTGTCAACTTTTACCGTGGCCTCAAGCACTCCCTCATCTCCCGTTCCTTTAACATGGACCACTGAAGCAGAACGATCCTTTCTCCCCATGAGGAACAATTTCACTTCTGCCCCCATCCTTGTGCAACCAGACCTCTTCAACCGTCACTGTCAAAGTGGATGCTTTGGATAGTGTAGTGTGGGCCGTTCTGTCCCTATGCTCTGGTCCTGATCGTAAACTGTACCATCCATACTAATGTCACGTTGCATACTAATGTACTATTCAAGTACGACATCAAATTCAGTGTGCACTGCATTTTTAACTGCACAGTGGATTTTGTGTGTATGTGAGAAATGCCAGATGTATGCTAGATAAGCAAAAATTTCTGTGTATGTGGCATGCATTTACTGCATATACTAAAGCGCCCCAGGATGCATTTCATCTCTTCAGACTGTCTGATGGCATCTGTGAGGCAGATAAAAATCCTCCTCCTCCTTCTCACTTAAAGTCTCCTCCCCACCTCAGCAGCCTCGGCTTCTGCTTCTCCACAGTAGAAAAAAAATATCTTTTAAGATAGTATCTATAAACATTTTTTTAATCATAATTCTTCATGCTTCAAATCAAACATGAACTATCAACTACATATGACAGCCTTTCTTAATTTGTCTAAAAAATAAGGCTGGGAAATATTGCATTGAATGGAAGAGGTAAGATTTAGATTTGTGATAAAACACTTCATTCAATGGAAGCTGGGACATGGATGTCTTAATTGTAATGTTGTGATCAATACACTCATGTGATCCAGAGAGGGCATATTGCTTAAGTATACTTCAGTGTGAACAGTCTGCAGAGTAAAGTGAGGGATAAATGTCATAATTATCTTATTTTAAGCCTACTCCATTTCTGCAATATATATATATAATTTAGTTTGCAGCCAATAAAAGACACTTTTAACTTGTAAATACTGTAAGTACTGTAACTGAAAGTAACATGAGTTTGTATCTATTATAAGTCTATTATATTGTATCTATTATAAGTCCATATAATGTTTTGTCACTGTCTTTCAATTTTTTTCCCAGCAAACTGAAACACCATCCACCCAATGCTGTCCCCTTTCTTGTACCATTTCCATAAATCAGATATATATTTTTATTGAAGGCTAGAGGAGAAGGGATGCTGTGATCCCACGGATGACTCCAACATGTGCTGCAAAAACAACACATGCAGCTCAACTTCAGTGAGACCAAGGAGCTGATTGTGGATTCCCAACACAGCAAGATGCCACTGACACCTTCATCATCCTGGGATGAGGATGTGGGGATGTAGATGAGAAAGAGCTGCTAATACTGAACCTGGTAATTCATACACATTTGCAGCAAAGTTGGCCAGAGGCACTGCACAAGTGAGGCCAAGTAAACTTTTCTTCTTGTTTATTTGACAGAATAATTCCAAACTGTTGTGCTTGACTTGGCGTCTGTTGTGTTTGCAGAGGTCCCCTTAGGATGCTGCGTGAGGGAGGCTTCTCTGACACTGCGCTGAATCTGGAAACAACCAAAGCACAGAGGGGATGATGAAGACTAAAGTAAAGAAACAACCTCTCGCCCACCATGCCAACTCTAATGCAGCTATGGATGATCATCATACTCAGCTTTATGCCCCTCAAGGTGCAACATTGGAGTGCTTGAAGTTTTCTTTTGTGCTGTCACATTTTGCAACGCTTCCTCTGTACAGACAGCTAAGTGAGAAGGTGCAAAGCATCTGTGTTGTATAGAAGCCAGTGGTTGTCCTTGCTTCTGGGGGGGCCAGCCAAAGAAGCTAGCATTCCTGTTTTGCATCTCCTGATGGTGAACGCCTGGTACAAGCATGGAAGTGTTATACTATTAACAATTTGTATATTCTGTACTTTATATTCTCTGATCATTAAAGTTTAATTTGCTTATACTTTATGCAGAGGCAGGTGTCTATGCATTTTAGATCGAGTGCTAAACATCTGTATGTTGCATTTTATGTAATGTACATTTATTATACATTTGCATGTGGGAGAACATTGTTACCATCGTGTAAATCCAGAATTTCATTGTTAGGTAATTCATCTACATTTATGTTAGAGTAAACCCTCTCATTCTGATCCAGCTGCTGCTGCAGTTCATCGCATCACTTCTATTCATTCACTGAATGCGTCATTTGAGAGAAGTTCAGCCCTACTCTTTGTTGAACCATTCAATTATTATCTGATCTCTCGGTGGCTGATTTTCCAGAGAAAGGGGAGTAAGATGTTTTATTTGATGTAATTCCTTTGCCCCCATTTCATTTTGGTTTGATAAGTCTTTGGCCAGAAGGATATTGCAGAGGTATGCTTTCAAATGTGCATCCACAGGTTTATGATTATTCAAAAGATTGTTGGACTTTTTTACTCAATGTTAAGTTAACTCTCTAATCTACACACAAATATGATTCCCCTTTTCACGTGCTATGCCACGCACATCATAAGCGAGTATCTGAGCCTGTGCTTGCAGATGTCTATTCAATAACAATTGCAAGAGGGAGGAGGACTGAGCTGCAAGAGGAATACAAAAAAGATGAGGACGACCGGAAGTGCTGTTACACTCAGCTCAGCCTGAGGGGGGCAGAGAAGAGCTGGAGATGCTGCCTCTGAGCAGGTTTCATGGACACTGCCTGAGAAAGTACAGACTGTGGGGTTACTAAGGGACAAGTCAGCTGTTTAGTCATGCAGCTGCAGTTCAGGCATCGATTCTACTAGTTTCCTCAGCTTTCTCTAAAAACTCATGAACAGAAGGTAACAGAGGAGTGTCAGCCTCTAATTAAGCTTGCATATTACATTAAATTTCATTGAACTTCATTAAACCTACAACGACATTACAATTGCAATTAGAATATAATTAATTTGAGTAAAACTGCAGTATTTGTAGCATTTTTGGCCTCATCTTGCACATGTACTGTATAAACACATATTTAAAGACATATGCATAAACACGCTATTTGCCAGATGTTTCATCTCATGACGCAAAGCTCCATATTTTCTCCATATTTCGAATGACATCAGCACAAAAAGTCTCACACTGGTCTGACAGTGTTTCATCACATTAAGGTCTTCTCAATGATCAGGAAAGAAATCAATTAAACTAGATGGTTTACCGTGTCATTACAAGGAGCATACAGGCATATCATGCATAGCAATTAATATTTGCAAGGTAAAGTAAAATTCAAATTACCTGACTCATTTCACTCTTTAGTCTTTAGTCCTTTAGTCTCATCCCCTGCATATAAACAAAGCTGGTTTTAACTTTCAGAGGGAGGAAACTGTGAGGAGTTACTCTGTGATAGTGGTGAGTGCAAGGTGTGGGTGTGTGATGGTTTTTGTTGTTTGGGCCGTTGGTGGGAATCATTTTTAACCCAGGAGCCCGTCCACTCCACACAGCCTACGCCCGAGCTGGTGTGGGAGTAAACGGTGTGATAGCAGGTACTGTACTCACACCACAACTTATAGTGGTGGAGTAATAAGAGCATGACATGTGCTTGTGCTTTCTCTTATTTTGTAAATAAGATCATCATAAGATTTTGTCTCCTATGAAGTGATGATATACAATAGAGTACTGAGTATTACTTGTTAGTGCTGCTCAGAAGAACGTCACAGAAGCCGACACCTATGATAAGAAATATTCTGCTGTAGCAGTGGGACTACAGCCTCATTAAAAGAGGGACAGCAAACCGTGTGGCACGATGAAAGAAGGTTGTGTGTTTTAAACACTTCATTGAAAAGTGGTAAAACCAAAGAATAAAACAGGTAGGAAGCCAAGGTAGGAGGCTCTGTCATTTTTCTGGGAGACTTCAACGCTCACGTGGGCAACAACAGTGTGACCTGGAGGTGCGTGATTGGGAGGAACAGCCTGCCTGTTCTGAACTAGAGTGATGTTCAGTTATTGGACTTCTGTGCTAGTCATGGTTTGTCCATAACACCATATTCAAACATAAGGGTGTCCATAGGTGCACTTGGCACCAGGATGCCCTAGGTTGTAGGTCGGTGATTGACCTTCAACTCTCACCTCTGGCAGAACTTCGACTGCATTCTAAGGGAGACTGGGGACAGCTCTTGTTGCATGGAAAATAGACTATCTATCCTAGAGGCTGCAGAATGTACGCCTCAAAAACTGTATCTCTGATACAGTCTTGAGCAGCACAGGGGCACCACAAGGAACCGTTCTGTCCCCCTTTTTGTTCACACTGTACAGATCTGACTTTCAATACAACTCGGATGGCTGCTTTCTTCAGAAATTTTCTGATGACTCAGCAGCTGTCGGTTGTATTAAAGGAGGATGTGAGAAGGAGTACAGGGGCATTGTTGGGGATTTCGTGGACTGGTGCGCCAGTAACCATCTAAAGCTGAACATTTCAAAGACCAAGGAAATGGTTATTGACTTCAGGGGGAAGGGTCCGAAACCAGATCCAGTCACCTTTCCAAAGGTGGAACTGGTCTCCAGCTACAAATACCTGATACAGCTAGACAACAAGCTGGATTGGTCATGGAGGCGCTGTACAAAAAGGGGCAGAGCAGACTGTTCTTCTTAAGAAGGATGAGCTCATTTAACATCATCAGGCCTCTGCTGTGCACCTTTTACCCGACTGTGGTGGCCAGTGCTGTGTTCTTTGGTGTGGTGTGCTGGTGGGGAGGGCGCTCGCACAGCGGACAGGAACAGAATTACAAAACTCAAAAAGAAGGCAATCTCCATCATTGGGATACAGCTGGACACAACACAGCAGGTGGCAGACAACAGAATGCTCAGGAAAATAACCTCCATAATGATCAATAACTCTCACCCACTGCATGTCCTGGAGGTGTTTAGTCAGAGCACTTTCAGCGGCAGGTTGATCCCAACAAGGTGCAGGACTGAACGCAGCCGGAAGTCCTTCCTGCCAGCTGCTATCAGACTGTTTAATGTGCAATAGTTCTGTGTGTAATACTTTTATTCCATTCATTGTACTTTTTAATGTTCCTACTTAATACAGCATTTTAGCATTTAGTAGTCTAGTATAATGACACATTGTGCCTCACTTGGTTTTAAGTGCAATAGCTTTTTTGTGAAATAATTATGAGCACTAGGTATCCTGTTATTCTTATTTTTTATTATTCATTTTCAGTACTTTACCTTCTGTTTTTTATTCTGGGTCCTGCATGGTGGTGGTAATTATCTGAGCTGCTGTAACAAAGTAATTTCCTGCAAAGGATCAATAAAGTATCCATCTATCTATCTATCTATCTATCTATCTATCTATCTATCTATCTATTATCTGTCTATCTGTCTATCTATCTATCTATCTATCTATCTGTCTGTCTGTCTGTCTGTCTGTCTGTCTGTCTGTCTACAAGGTAGTGAATAATTAGTCCTATGTGTCAATGTTGTGTTTATAGCTTGTTGCAGTGTCAAAAAGCAGCCGAAAATCGATTAATTTATTGATTTACTTAAGCTGCAGTACATTAGGCTACATTTATGTCATATTACAGTATTTTTGTACTGTAATGCATGTTTGGGTTAAGTAAGAACCATTGTACAAGCAGAAGTAAAAACACTGTAGCATAAATCAGTTAATCTTTAGATATTACATAAAAACAGCGGTAATTTGAGTTCACCACATGCTGTTTAATGTCTATTAAGTACATTTATAAACTGTTGAAAATACTCCCTGTCTTTTGGATGATGGCCAGTCAAGCAAAAAATAGCTCTGAAATTATGGGCACTACTTTATAAATTCAATTTTCAGACCAGAATCAATTATGTTACATCTATCTTGGCTGAGATTGTTTGATGATTTTGCTAAGTGAAAACAAATACAGATGTAATTCAGGCTAGTTCTCCTATAAGTGGCTCAATCAATTTGTTTTGCAAAGCAAAATTGTAGTGATACACACAGACTATTTTCTTCAAATAAGATGTCCTTTAGATGAGAGATAATTGGATGTCATAAATTTGAAAACACTCTCCCATAAAACCTGCTCTTCTAAATGAATGCTATTTTTTACTATGTTGTAGCTATTGCTGTGTCTGAACTGAAAACTGATGACTGTCCTCATTAAGGAATATCCATCTATCTATCCAAGAACATAGTTATAATGAGAAACAATTTATTTTCAGAAGCAAGGACAGACAAACATTTACGGTGCAAGCATAAATTGGTTCCCATAAAAAGCTACAAAAACTACAATCATTTTTTCTCCTAGCAATCCAATCAAAGCTGTTGGATTCGGACTAAATCCAGCTCAATAGCATGAATTTAGTAGACATTTTTTGTGATGCCTTTGGTCAGGATGAAAGTGTTATTTGTGGATGCACAGTAGTAAAAGGAGTTGCCATGATGAGTCACATACACTTCAGTTTGCTGCTGCATCATCAGTTCGTGAACAAATGGGACATTATGAACCAGAAGATAAGGCCCAAATAGCCACCTGTGTCCAGCTTCGTTTTTCCAGATAATACCAAATTCTTATGGAATGAGAGCAACTTCCTGAACTTTATCCTCTTCTGTGAGACACATTAGTTCCTTTTACACAGCCTGTTGAAGATGGGACTGTTGTGCCTTTATGGGGTCTCACCATTCTGTATAAATGCTACAAAGGTCTAATCGAGGGTCATTGTGGTTCCAAAGCAAACCAGCAAGGCAGTAGGACAGCACAGGGGTGTATATTGTGTCATTGTTTACAAAGACCTCCTTGATGCACGTGCACTTTCACTGCTGTGTTACATGCCACGTCTCTTTTGCTTGCTGATTATTTGGTTTGTTCAGTGTAAACAACCATATGCGGTGTGGAGAAGGGTCTTCATTGAGGCATTATTGTGCAATCGAGAGATCGAGAGAGAGAGAGAGAGAGAGAGCGCACCATAGAGAATGAGAGGCACAAGTAGGAATGAGGACTGGTGAGGGATTCTGCAGAACTTACATTTATTGTGCTCTTCAGTGCATCCTCTTATTTGTATTTAGTTTTTCTTTGATCTCTGCAGTGACTGACTTAAAATCAGTATTCTTAATCAATAATATAAAACCAGATAAAAACCAGAAGAATTAACAGAAGCTACAATAAAAATACTTCAACTCTCTGTCATATCTACATATCTCTTCTTCCATCTTTACATAAAATACATGTCACATGACCATCATCATAAAAAATGGGCACTTTCCAATTCTTCAGCCATGAGAGCAATTTGATGTTGTTTGCAATTGCACAGACAAATGTCAGATGGATTGCTCACACACTGTATAACTGCTTACTCATTTGGTTCTCGTAAGGAAAAGTGCACAAATTTGGATAGACATGAAACGCACCACTGGAGCACTCTAACAGCCATTATTACGCAGTCACATGCATGCTGTATGCCACACATTGTGAACAAAGAAATACACAAAGCCTGATAGATTGTCGGTAAAGGTCAATACTTTCTCACAGTTTAACAGTTTTATAAGACATGGCACACAACATTATTCTTTGTACACTAAGTATGGCTTGTAGAGAACACGTGCAGGGAGGACAGAATTCCAGCTCTGGTTGGCTTTACTCTTAAATTTATTCATGAACATATCAGGTATGTTCTATAGACAATTAAGTACTTTGCTTTTTTTGGTTTGGAATTATACTATTAAGATTTTATTTTCTACTGAATTTCATTTATTTTTATCTGTCTTAATTCAGAGATGCTTCCAATGACATAATGTGTTATGGGAAAGGAACTCAATTTTAGCAAACAAAAGGAAAACATATTTGCTAATGCATGACCCATATAAGATACGAAACATTAAAACAATACAACAATATTTCTTTAAATACATTTTTTCCTTGCAGACTTCTTTTATTAATATTATTATCATTATCATGCAACCAGAACATAAAAAACAAGGGTCTAATCCTTAAATCATTAACAACTATCGGGCCTAGTTATTCCTCCGGCAAGTAAATCTCACTATTTTGACGCCATGACCCGCCCTACTCTGCCTTTCATTGGCATTGCATGAAGATGATGTTTCTCATGTAGACCCACATTGAAAGACCTTTGACGATGTGAGAAATTTCATCATGGCCGGCACGGGGGTATAGTGGCTAGCACTTTTGCCTCACAGCAAGAAGGTCCTGGGTTCAACTCCACCTGAGGACCTGGGACTTGTTCTGTATTTCTTGCATGTTCTCCCTGTGTTTGCATGGGTTCCCTCCAGGTTTATCCTCCCACCACCAAAAACATGCAATATTGGTGAATTGGTGACTCTAAATTGACTGTAGGTATGAATGTGAGTGAGAATGGTTGTTTGTCTTTCTGTGTGGCCCTGCGATGAACTGGAGACTTGTCCAGGGTGCACCCCGCCTCCTGCCCAAAGTCAGCTGTGATAGGCTCCAGCCCCCCCTGCAACCCTACACAGGATAAGCGGGTACAGAAAATGAATGAATGACTGAATGAAAATTCATCGTCATACCAAGCCAATCTGAGGCAGAGTAGGGCGGGTCTTGGTGTTGCTATAGGAGGATTCATAAAAAATCCTGAATCCATACATAGTTGATCTAATCACCTATTCACATCCCTGGGGCACAGCTTTCCACAACACTTAACTGAAATCTGTTTGAAACGTTTTGAATCTCCTTTTTGCAAACACACACATACACACTCATGCACACACACACACACACACACATACACACTCACGCACACTGACAAACAAACAAACAGCTGATCACATAACCTACTCCAATTCTCAGGCAGAGATAATGGTGCATCTCTGCATTTTGTTGTTGCTGCAAAGGTGACCCTTTAATCTACTTGTAATAATGGATCATTAAGTGTCATAAAGGACCTCACACATAGACAAAGCAGAGACAGCAGTGCACAAATACTGATTAGCATTAAGACATACAATGATGATCATCCTGCATCTGTTAATGTAAGTAGTTGACAGATATATAGTAGGTATTTGCAGTGAGAACTTTCCACCTCCTTTGTCTTTTTTCATTTCTTGTGAGACACGATTTGCCTGTCAGAAGTGGAAAGTCCACTACTAATACAGGTCCTTGAGAATTCACCACCGGTCTATGATTCACTGTTCCTATGGAAACGTAACTAGCTGAGAGAGAGAGACAGTGACATTAACAGGAAATGTGTGAGACAAAGAGGATGAAAGAGAGACAGAATGCTGACAGCTTTTTTCGAGTGCAAGTAGAACACGGTCATTGGACCCATTCATTTGTTGTGTATTCAGACTTTTACAGTAAGGAGTGAAAAGAATAATGAACGTCTAGTTTATTATCATTTGTTGAGCAAAAGGAAGTAATACTTGAGTGTCTGCATTATGAAACCAACTCCTCCAGCGCCACCAATAAACGTTCATGAAAAGTTAAAGTTTCTGTCTGTGGTGGATTAAGGGTAATGTGCTTTATACAATTATAAAGAAAGTATGATGTGGATGTTTGCTTGCTTGTTTGTTCTCCGCCCCATTAATTGCAGATTAGTGAATTTACTTCAAACATTGTGAACCAAACTTTATTTTTTTTAACTGATAAATTAATAAGTTTCAGCCCCACAAAATATAAACACAACACTGACATATTACCTTATGAAGTTTTTTAGGGTGAGTGTGTTGTGCAGACCCTCGACAAATTTGCATCAACTCTCACTACTTTCTCTCTCTCTGTCTGTATGCCTCTCTCCCTCATCGACCTCTGCAGCATCTCTCCACCTCTGGTATAACTGCTTTTGTATCAGTCTTGCACAAACTCAATGTATTGTCTGCTCAGACTCGCCCACCACTTCCGCTCGCTCCCAGTTATACTCCCTCCCTTCTCTCGCTTTTTGCTTTGGCTCTTGTCTCACAGCCAGGTTCACGTCAGCATAATGTGAAGCTGATTCTGCCTGAAGGCTGTTTCTTTCAGCTGCACACTTTCTCTTTTTATTGACCTTTCTCTCACATATGTCTGTCTATGGCTTTCCTCTTCTCTTCACTGTCTCTCAGACGGATATTAAAGTGACCTTTAATTAAATCTTAATGAGAAAGTGAGGAGTGATTATAATAGTATAATATGATATGATATGATATGATATGATATGATATGATATGATATGATATGATATGATACGAATTGCCCCTATCCTGCAATGATTCAGAATCATTAAAGAAATTCTGGATTCAGATGATGATCAGGATGACCTCTGAAATCTAATAGATTTTACCTTAGGGCAAATCCTACCTCTCCAAAACATTGAATCAAAATCCAATCCTACAAACAAACACCGGCAAAACATTACCACTTTAGGATAATAAGACAGGAGTTGCAAAGTTATGATGTAATTTGGTGAGACTGTGAGACTAATCCTGCTATGTGTACCTTCTGTCCTCCCATCCCCACTTAATTCCCGGATAAATGCAGGCAGCAGTACAAATAATGTACATGTAGCTTTTGGGTGTAGTTGTCAAAAGAATGTGGAGTCATGTAAAATATCATAAGTTGGAGTTCAGTCAAATGTCTATTTAACATTAGATGCTTTAAAAGGAATCACTGTAGCTGCAACAGATTGCATTAAATCGTTAGGTGATGGGGGCATGTCATTTTGTCATTTACATAACAATAAATGAAGGTGCTTCACATTTTCACATAAATCATGAGCATCAAAGTATAATTAAAGTTTTAAAAAAGGAAAATTATGCATTGTGCAAAAATTGCACATTTCAGAATCATATACATTTCACTATATATTACATCATAATTATTGACACACTCATGTGCATTATTAAATGTTGTTGTATATTCTAAATCTATTCATTTATAGAATTACAATACCTAAAAATAGAACTTCAGTACAAAACTTATATATATTTGACCAGGACTCCCTGGAAGAAGAGATCTCGTACGTCAATGGGACCTTCCTGGATAAATAAATAACTAAATAAATAATACTTATTTAGTTTCCACCACTAATGGCCACTTCCCTTTATCTCTGCTGTGCAGTATTTTCAGAAACAGCATATTTTGATGTCTTAATGGATCTCAACAAGGTGTCTATTTACACAGTTGCACTTTCCAAGCCATTTTCACAGGCTGCTAAATGTGGAAACGGAAGATGAGAAGACTTTGCATGAGCTGAGTACTGTAGGTATTCTGGGTATGCGTGCTAGAATAGAAAATGTATATGATAAAACGTAGGAAAAGAGGCTGAATCGATGATCCCATATTTCTTTATTGATGTTTAATTTATTTCTTTACATACTCTCTGTCTAAAAGGGGTTCAATATCAATTTTGAGAGAACACCTGAAGATGAGCATGGTGCTGTTGATAGCTGTGTACTGTTGCCTTCCTCTGTCACTCACTACTTTCTTTTCAAGAACAAGTGTTTTGTAAGTGTTTCATGGCTGGAAGAACAGCTGACACACACCTCATTACTGAACTACACTGCAAATATGTGCAAGTATACAGGACAAGTGTGAAATAGTCCAATCTTGTGGTACAAATGCTGATGACCTACTGGTATTCCCATGAATGTATTTGAGATTGAGGCAGTCCCCTGCTGTTATCCACTCACAGAGGTGTGTGTGTATTGATTTATTCTTGCCAGGGGTCAATGGTGGCAGTGAGGGTAGCTGTGTAGTAGGGCAGAGGACTCTCTACCTAGACTTCAGAGTATTAGAGCACCATAAACATGCAGACAGAGGATCCCAAATACCCCGACTCTCATCATCTGCTGAAAGCATAGAGGAGATCAATACCTAAACCAATGCGACTCTTAATAAGTATTTATACCAGAGTCAATAGATTCATGAAAAAAACATCTTTCTCTCTCCTCCAAACTTTAATTCAACAGTATAAAGATAGTTTTTTTCTGGTTGTCAGTTGTCGTCTGTGCTGTTGGATCACATTTTGAACCTGTAAACACACTTCTTAGTACATGTATTCTTTGTTCAGAGGGGGCAAACATATAAACATCCATAACACACCATATGGATACTGGTTTAAAAACAGGTAAGTCTGTCTCACCTTTAGATGGATACATGAACCATTACAGTTTCTGACATATTGCATTGAGTCGAGGTGTTTTTGCATCTAGTGTACTCTTTCTAAAGCATGTTCATGAAACTATTTTTTTTTATTGAACCTTTATTTAGGCAGGAAAAGTCTTGATGAGATTTAAAATCTCTCTTACAAAAGCATACTGATATATTTTATGGTGGTTGAACACACCTCAAATCCAGCAACAGCCCATGCATCCAGTGTGAAGGCATAATACAGCAGGGTCCTTAAAACCAGTACTCACAATATAGCTTGTAGCTCAACTTGTTTCCACACTCACCTCAGGTAATGTATAAAGATAATAAATTATATAAATATGGCTTAATGACTAAAACTCATTTGTCCACTTATTGTTTAGCTATGAATATGGTTGCGTTAATAAATTCCAACTGAAATGATCATTCTGAAATACACAGTTCCAGTTTCAGAGCAATGTGAGCATCCTCTGGACACTCAGTCCAGACTAGTGATGCAAGGATCAGTTTTGAGTTCAACTGAATCCAAATGAATGCATAAATAATCCAAATTGGATTATAGTCTCCAATTAAGATACCCACATCTGACATTGCACTGCAAAACCACCAGTCCTTGTAGGATGTATGTCTTTTAAGCTGTCGTGAGCAGTGCAAGATTTCTATATAATACTTGGAGAAGCTGCTGTCAGTACAGTAATGTCACTGCTGTTGTAAATTTATAGCTTCTGACATAAATGTTTTTAGAAAGCTTCTATGAAGGCAATTTACTCCAAACAATCAGTGTATGAACCTGGACTGTGTTTGTGACCTTATGGATATGAAGAACACGCATTAATAAGATCAAACCGTGACCGATCCTGATCTCCTGTCTCCAGATGACGTGTCAGGAATTTAAATAATCATTTAAGTTTATCTGTAGATCTTTGCCTTCTTTGTAAAAGAGATAGACTTTTTATGGATCTCTCACTGTAATGAGCAAAAGCAAAAAAAAACAAAAGCAAAACAATGAAGAATCCAGATCCTCTCTTCTTCATCTTTTCACAGTGCAAGATGTGAAACATACCCATAGAGACCCAAGCATGTTTCTCCCAGGGAAACTTGGCCATTTCACATAAAGTGAATGCAATTTATTTGCAACACCTGACTTACAATGAAACTCTTGATTGTGTAAAAATATTCCATGGCTTGCATTTCAGTCAAATCTTTTGCATTTTTCCCCCTGAAACCACTATGAATGAGTGCAATTTAGTACATGACACATTTGTTTATTGTTCAAGGTGAATAAGGTGAATAAGATCAGGTGGGTTGTGGAAACAATGTCACAACAATGCTCTACTGAATTAATAGTGGAGGTTCAGCTAAGACTAAAGGTTTGTTTCTTCAAATGATCTTTATGTCTCTATGGGATACCCACCCGTAGAGCATGCTATCTGACTAAACCTCTGAAGAGATGAGGCTGTGCTGAGGATGACTAACCAGATGATTAATAAGATGACGTTTTGACCTTTGCGATGCTGAAGTAAACTGTGAATGTGTGCAGGACTTTCCTTCATCTTGTAATCTTGCATCCACACTGTATGCAATATTCGTCGGTTAAACAGAACCACGGCTATGCTGTTTAGTGTCGAGCAGATGGTGTGTAAGCAGATAAGATTTTTCACATCTGATCCATGCTTTTACAGATGGGAAGGATAGAGTGTGAATCCTGAGAGCTGCAAAGAGAACACTGGGAACAGATTGGGTTATGGGTTAGAGTGTTTTGTCATAATCTTACACACACACCACCACACACACCCTACTATTGGTATACCCTTACATGTACAGTTACACTGTTACATAATGTCAATGGTCAGGCAATAAATTATTCCTTCCCACACATAAATCTGTACTTTCTTATATATTGAAATATCCACTATAGCAGTGTATGTGAATGTAACCATTTAAACACCAGTTTGACAAAACAAAATCAACTCTTTGGTCAGTAGGTTTATCTGCATCACCAGAGTAGAAATCAATTTTCAGGTCACGTAATGACAACTATAAGTTGCCTCGAACTGCTACTGAGTAAGACTAACAGTGTGAAGAAGAAATGTTGTGTGTGAGGCAAATTAGAGTGTGGCACAGGATAGCTGTGTACAAGTAATGCATGTGACAGAAAATGTAAGTGTGTAAGCGAAGATAGTAGTGTAATATAATGAGAGTAGTGTGTAAGAGAGAATACTTCTTAAGCAGCACAAACAAGGCAGGAAATATAAGATGCAAAAAGACAACATTAGGTTCCAAGATAAAACAAAACGAGCACACTGAAAGAAAATATATAGCAAAGATATATTTTGTTATGCTTCAAGAATACAAACATTTTGGTAAGAAACGCTAAAAAGTTTTTTGTTGACAAGAAAAACCAACAGGACAACATTAACTAAAAAGGAGAGTGGTTTGATTGAAAAAGAGGGTTCAATTCACAGGTGGTGCACAGTCGGTGTTTTTCCATCAGTGGTTGATCCACTAGAGAGGGTAGCAAAGCAAACACATCAGACTAAACACACCTTCTATTGAGCTGTGTACCATTATTTCCTGGTCTCTGCTAGAAGGAACAGTTACTGCGTCTGAACAAACAGAAAAGTTGATGACTTCAGATGATGAAACTTCAAAATGTGGGAAAATCTAAGATCTGTTTGGATCTCTGGGATAGTGAGGTCCAAAGACTGAGAAAAATCTTCTGAGAAAAATACTGATCTTCATGCAATGTTTGCTAGCCAGTCCAAACAAATTATTATTATTATTATTCATTCATTCATTTCCTGTAACCACTTATCCTGTAGGGTCACAGGGGGCTGGAGCCTATCCCAGCTGACTTTGGGCAGGAGGCGGGATACACCCTGGACAAGTCGCCAGTTCATCACAGGGCCACATAGAAAGACAAACAACCATTCTCACTCACACTCACACCTACAGTCAATTTAGAGTCACCAATCCACCTATATTGCATGTTTTCGGTGGTGGGAGGAAGACAGAGAACCTGGAGAGAACCCACCCAGACACGGGGAGAACATGCAAACTCCACACAGAAAAGTCCCAGGTCCACAGTGGGATTTGAACCCAGGACCTTCTTGCTGTGAGGCAACAGCGCTGCCCACTTATGTGTTCTAATGGGTTGCAAACCTTCTCTGTCACGTTCACAACTGCAGCCTTATATGTTGGTCTTACAGACTCTGATGAGACGTAAGGAGACATAACCTCCCCATCAGCTTCCTGAGTGTACTGATAAACATAAGCAACAACACTGGCTGAACATGTGTGGAAATGGAGCCAATTCTCTGCTGACACTAAATCTCACCAGAACTCTCACTCCTTTATCCAAAACTCTGCACTGGCAGACTGCAGACTCTTTAAACAACACATTTGTTTCTGTTTTGTTTGGTTTTTTTCTTGTTTTTTGCTGTTTTGCTCACTAAAAAATGCACAGAGAACACAGAAAATTATTGTATATCAGAATTACCTCTGCATGACTCACCAACTCATTTAACGAGTTGAAATGTAAGTGTCGTTTTAGTGGATGCATTGTTACCATGTCATAATTTCAGCTACATCCAGAGCCAGTTTTATTTTAGAAGGCGAGACAAGAGGAAAATCTACCATATCCCTCTCGCTAAGTGATTCATACATATTTATGCAGGAGTAACCCGTTAAATATGACAGAAATGCTCTCCAGGCGACTATTTTGAATATATCACCACAAAAAATGTTGTCCCCAAAATATAAAGCCTTTATGTGAAATAAGAGTAAATACAACCAAATAGAAAAAAAAATTTTTTAATTTTGCCTGTAGTGCTATTTATCCACCAGGTTTTGGAGCGTGTGTCCTCTCTCGAATATAATGGAGAAATGTCTCTTTCCAGAAATCATGACCTGGTTATTCAAGACAATCAACAGACTTTGTTTGTGTGAGCAGTTTCATAGGAACTATTTTCTTTTCATGTAAGGTTATGAAAACATCATGCTCATGGCTTTAAAGGACAAAGTATGGGGCACAGATAGCACAGTGGTTCGAGCGGTCGGTGCGGGATCAATTCCGACCCGTGGCCATTTTCCGCATGTCTTCCCCTCACTCTCTCTCCTACATTTGCTGTCACATCTTTGGCTGTCCTGTCCAATAAAGGCATGAAATGCCCACAAAAAAACAACTTAAGAAAGACAAAACAGTGATAGTAAAAGTTAGTTTGCTGTTGACACAAATTTTAGTTTCCAGTCTGCCTGCTTACCCATCCAGTCTAACCTCTTGAAGGTTTTGCAGCAGATTAAGAACAAGAACCATCATTTTGCAATTTTCGAGTTAAATTACTACATACGTTCTCTAACTATATAAAAAAAATGTAAAGAAAGCTCTTTATTTGTGTCTCTGTGAGTGTATACATGAAAGAAAAGTTCAAATGACTAAAGGAAAGAAAGTGAAGGCTGACCAGCAGTGGTTTTCTGGGGATCACATCAGACTAGAGAGCAGAGTAAACTTTGTTGTCCTTGAGGGGATATTTGTAATGCTACAGTTCATTGCTTCAAAAAAAAAATTTTTTAAAATAAAAATTAAAAAAAATCATGAGAAATTTTGTGAAATGCCCTGTATCACTTGACATGATACAGGGCATTTGCTTTACAGCAGAACATAAGAAATGAGACACTGGACTGTAACAGTGACAACACAGCAACTTTAAAAGAAACCAGGAATTTAGGTGCTGAGGGCTAAAGTGCTTGTGCATTTATTGTTCATTGGTTTATTAAAAGCATGTTATTGAAGATTAAAATATATCCCACTGCATGCAAGGTGGGTGTGTATCCCACGCGTACTCCCCGCAGCTCATCCCTCTGCCTAAAAGAAAAACAATAGCGAGACTCAGTTGGTTCAGGTTCACAGCGGTTTAAAAGACGATATAATTATTTAAATTTAATCAGACTGTCAGACCTTAAAACGATATAATCTAGATTTTCTCATCAACAACAGTGTACAAGGTCTACAGTCAAATAAACCAGTATGTCGTCAGCCAAACAGCATGGCAAGATCGATCCAGGCAAAGCAGCAGTCTGGCACTAAATCTTGCTCAGGATAGGGCACATGCTCTGTACTGAGGGCTCAACCAGGGAGAGATGAAAGCTGGCTCTTTTCCTAAAGAGTGAAATTATATTACATAAGTCTGATGTTGAACAAAAGAACCAGAGTTACTTATATCCTGCCTCTTCAGTGTGGGGCTACAGAGAATAGGTCAATCTGGCTCATTCAGGACAGCAACACCACAACTACAACTAGATGTAGAAAAAGACTGATTGGCTTTCTGATAATATAGCCCATCTTTTCTGCAAATCTCTACTTACCTGCGCAGACACAGGAGTCCTGCCACACATCTACCAGGCCTCAGACAAAGAGGCACTAACTGCCTTCACCTGTCCTTATGAAGGTGGGAAGCTCTCTGGCCCTACCTACCTGGGCAGTGCTTTAAACCTAGATGGCTGCCCTCACATAAAGGTTCAGAAGGCCGGAACAAACGGTTGCTTCAAGCAATCTGATTTGCACTTTGGCACACAGAATCTTTTTTCTAATGGCAGATCTGTATTCAAAGAAGGGATAATTCTTGTCGCTAATTTCATGACTGCCTGTGGGGTACATGCTCTGTATGGGTTTAAATGCTTTCTTCCCTCTTACCTTCATAGCTGTTTTGAACATGCTAGCAATCATGCTTTTCAGTTGCACTGTTAGGTTGCAAAACACGCTGTAATTCTATATTTAATGATGCTCTCTAAGATTGTCGAGTAGAACATCAGCATGATGGCTGCTCTCTTGATGCAGCCTCAATCACTTTAAAGAGTAAAGCTCCTGCTGCAGTCTATTGCACAGGCTATCAGAGTGTTTTCCAGCCAAGAAGAAAGTGGTCTGTGTATTTGTGTGAGGACACTTGAATGATTGTGTAGTTTTGTATGACCACTGGTTCTTGGTTAGTCACTTACCATCTTTTGTATTTTGACGACATTTAGAATGAGGTCATACATACTTAAGATAAACTGTTTTGAGGATTTTGTTTTCAAGCTTTTATGATTGTAAGGATGAGGGGAAACACATCTGGAGTTAGCTGGCTTACTCTGTCTCTCAATCCGATGGTAGCTCAACAAAGTCCCCAATGCTGCTACACACATACCCTTAATACACCTGGGCTTCTGAGTTAATGTATACGCCCCACCCACCACCACCCAATCAAACAAAAAGGACAAAAATTATATATATATATATATATATATATATATATATATATATATATATATATATATATATATATATATATATATATATATATATAATTACTAGGCTGCAAGAGGTTATTTATCAAGAAAATATAATGCTGTTGAAATATCAAACTGTATTTGATCTTAGTACCTCTGCCAAGGAGGTTATGTGATTAATTCTGTTTGTTTGTTTGTTTGTTTATTTGTTTGTTTGTTTGTTTGCAGGATTACGCAAAAACTAATAGACGGATTTGCATGAAAGTTTCACCAAAGATGGACCCTAGCATATCCTAGAGGTGATTAAATTGTGGTGGTGATCCGGATCAGAATCTAGATCCGGGGAATTTTTTAAAGGGCCTTGGCGGAGGTTTGTGCTCTCAGAGATTATGAACAATTTGAATCTGATTCATTGTTAAAGTGGCCTTCATCTGCAATAACTGAAAAGAATTAAAAATTTAATTCAGACATGACTTTCAATAACTATTGTCTGATTGGTCTTCCTCATTCAAACTGGGCTATGCATTTAGACTACATGGCTATCAACACTTGCTCTGACGCATGTATCCTCCATAGAGCTGTGGGGAGTTGGCAGGCCGATGGTTCCCAGACTGTGGTCACCTTATTTTTAAATTTGTGACAAGCTATTTCCAGTCGCCGACTCAGACAATGTGCGTATGTGTGAGGATTTAAGGGAGATGATGTAAAACTGTGGGCTACAATATTACATGCTGATCTTGACTAAGCCAATTTCCTCTTGGATAGTAAATAGGATGGTTCATGAGAGAGGCAGATTGCACAGAAAATTACTGAACAAAGGGAACATGTTGTGAGACTTTTACCCATGTTATAAATTGCTTAAGCTGTCATTAGAAAAGATGCAAAAAGTAATATATTCTAAAATTCCTAAAATAAATATAGATAAACCTAGAATAATGATAGGTATGAAAATAGTAATAATGAAATAAAAAGTAATATGGCAAACAATAACCAGGATGAGTTAGAATTTAAGTACCCTCATGATTCTCTTCTCTCATATCATCAGCATTAATGAGTCTTACTTAATGGGAAAAGGTTCATGCGGCAGCGTGAGGTCAAACAGAAGTGACTGGCCAGTGAGTCACCTGCTCATGAATGGAAACCAAGACACTAAAACTACAGTTGTAGTTACATCCACAGATAAGCCTTTTGAGAAGAAAAGTTCATTTGCAAAAACAGAGTAAAGCTATTCATAAAATGAATAAACTAGTTTCCCCCAATGCACCATTAAAAAAACCATGAGACGGGAAATTCAAAAAATGTTGACATATTTAATCAAAACTAACAAACATTTGATTGATATTTCCTGGAGTGTACAAAAACATGATTTAGCTAAATGAATCAAAACAGTAATATTTTGCAAATGAACCCTTCAAATACTTTATTCATCTGTCAAGCGGCAAGTTGAGGCAAACAAAACACAAAAACAAGCAAACAATGGACAGTGGAAAGAAAGGGAGAAACAGAAACAGCAAGGGGTTGGAGAGACAAGGGAGACAACCACAATAACTGCAAAAACAAACAACAACAACAAAAACAACAATATACAATACTATCAACATCATAACCATAACTGTGTAACCTTGTTCACCTTAATGTGGCATGTGTGTGCGCGTCTGTGTGTGTGAGAGAGATTGTCACTGGATGTGGTTTTAAGTGGGGGGTCGTTACAACACCACGCTGACCCCCCAGCACCCAAACCACCACGGCGCACCACGGCCCCACAGAGCATGAAGGGCCAGAGGCCACGTGCCCCCAGGCGAACCGCACGCCCACCCCAAGGGAAAGCCAGCCAGGTGCCACAGAAGGACAGGAGACGGCAGAACCCCAGCCCGACCAGAGGCCGGCCCCCTCCAAAGCGCGAGCGGAGCCCACAGCCCCAAGACCCCGCCCATCCGAGACCCACCCAAGCACCCGGAGCAGGCCCACCACGCAACAGTCAAATTTACGACGTTGTCCATCAAGTAAATAAACCATACTCACACACATTAGTATCAGACAAATGACTAGATTGGTTTAGCTGCAAACATTATAGGAAAATGGTGTATAAGAACAATTTTTATACCATTCATTTCCAACAGGGCCCATGGAGGGAGATATCTGATTAGATCTGACAATAGTGAGTGTAACAATGTCAGTGAAACTTAAACCAACTGCTGGAGACAGGATCAACCTTTTTGATCAACCATTCAGACTCTTCTGCTTTCCACTGTGTTTTCCCCCAGTCATACACTCTATTAACTTCACCCACAATGAGGGCAATGTCTCCTCCCCGTCTCTGACTCATCACATGGCCGGGAGTGTCACTGTGCACGGGTAGAATGAAGTGTCCACAAAGAGAGAGAGATCAACTAAGTCCACCTGGCTGCAGACTCTGTGTTATTAGTTTGCTGACCCTCTAGCAGCCACATACGTGATGGATGGGTCCCACTGAGAGAGACCTGGTTAGAGGAAAGGCTTATTTATGCCGAGTACTCAGCAGAGCCTCCCGTGCATACTCTGCATCCGTTTTTGTGCACATTTTCTGAAAGCTTTAGATACAAAGAAATGGAGCTGTACCACCAGAAGTCATTGGGGACAGTGTAGCCAGAATTCAAGCAAGACATAACAAAGAAAACATGAATAAACATGATATGAAGAAGAAAAAACGAACGTTGTCAAAACTTTTGACGCTTCAATGCCATCATGTGGATATATCACAGTCAACCTAAAGAACGCATGGAAGTATGTAGGTGTTGATGGATGCATCGTTTGAAACGGACATATTTATATATTTCGGACATGGGAGTATAAATGAGCCTTGAGCTGGATAGCAAGTGATAATGACAGAAACCAAGAGTAAGCGGCAGAGAAAAAGGCCTGTCCCAAAAGATAGGTAGAAAGAGATGTCACATTTGAGGAGCAGACGAGAAAAAGATGAATGGCGGGACAAAGACTGTGTTCCAGCCGCCACAATTATAATTAGGCAGGAAAGATGGCATAATGAATGTAAATTGGTGTGGAATATATTGAGCAACCCAAGTATGGCACACATTGTATTTGCTGAGCAGAGAGACACAATAATGACAAGAGGACAATGATGGTGGTCTAGTGTTTTGTCCAGTGAGCTGCAGGGAAGTCGGACATTAAATAGCCTGTTCTTTTGAAATGTGTTATGCAAGTGTCAAAAACATGGAACCTTCAACAAACTCTTTTCAATTCTAATGCCATCTAATGTGCTCTTTTGAAAGTACTGTTGTGCGGCACCAACAAGCTATTGAGGAACATATTTTCTGCCATTTTGCTCTCAGTCATTCATTTCATGCAACGTGCATCTACAATGCATTTTGAAATCATTTAATCACACTTCATTTATGTTTGAATCATTCATGTGTGCATTCAAATCTATCATCAACAATGGCTCCTCATTTTGCTTCATTTTCTTATAGCTAACCATTTTGTAGCATGATTAGGTTGCATTTTGGAAATGATGGTGAAACAAAGGCACATTTTCCAAGTTTCCTTCTTCCGAACATCAGCTGAAGGCCTCACATGGAGCAGCTTCAGCTAAAACACAGATGTGGGAGTTTCAGGGAGGCGATGGAGAGGCACTTCCTGTTGATTGAGTGGATCCGATGATTCTTAGAGTGGAAAGGAACCAATTTAGATGATTAGGGCATCTGGTTAGGATGCCTCTTGCCCTCCTTTTGGAGTGTTTCCAAGCATGCCCAATTGAGAGGAGACCCCAGAACTCTGAGGACCTTAGGATCAGCTTAGCCTGGATAAACAGAAGATGGATGAAGATCACCAGATCCAGTTACCTACAGTTGCTCCTCATTTGATATCAGCCCCATCAGCCCCAGTGTGTGAGATAAAGAAGCCAGTTTTCAGCCAACCTGCACATTCCCATTACATTGCTCAGTTGCTGTGCCTCAGATATCCTGCAAGCTCTTTAGAGAGGTTCGTCTGGGGTTGCCTTCCTGGTAGCAACTACAGACGTGTGTATTTGACCTCTAATTGCATATTTATTAAACTATGAGATGCCAGTAAACAGAATGATGCAAGGAAGAGGAAATTTATATTCTAAAAACTAAGTAAATAAATAGACTTTCATGCTATAAAATATGCCTTTTTACAATTTCAGTCAAGGTGCTGGGAAGGAGTCTCCGACCGAAAAGTTTCCTCCTCTGAAAGTCAGCACTTCTCAATTCTTATCCAACATTTCCTTACTGAACTCTCACTAAACTTGTTGGCCACCATGCTTATCATGCTGTCTGAGAGATTCTCATCCTCTACTTGCACCATCTGCTTTCTGTTCATCTCCAACAAACCCCGACAGTCTGAGAGGACTTAGCAATGAGCCTCAGTGATTAGCAGCGTTTAAACAGAACACATGTCACTTAGGCATAAACTGGAAAAACCCTGTTCATGAGTGCGTGTGTGTGTGTGTGTGTGTGTGTGTGTGTGTACACAAATGCATGCATGTTTGAAATGCAGAGAATGATCAGACACTGCATAAGGTGTAGAGATAGAGGTGCTATGACAGAACGATCATCCACAGCTCAGAACCAGGGGACCTGAACTGTGAGTTCAGTGTTAATCTGAGGGTGGGAGGGGTGTTGGTTCTGCAAGTGCGTGTGAAGTCTGAGTATACTGGATATGCAGTAAGGCTCTAGTCACCAGGCGATGTGTAAAGGTCTTGTGGGAGTGTCCAGATGTTATTGTGAGAAACTCAACTCAACTTCCTCCTGTCTTGACATTTTCTAGGATGTCTTCCACGACATTTAAAGGTCAAATAAGCATTTCTCAAGGAAGATGTTGTTTAAAACGCATCTTCTCTTGGATGTTCTTTGGATTCATGTGCACCGAATTGCAGTGGATGAATAACTGTTTGAATTATGTAATATAACACTGTACTGTTATCATAAAATATCAACAAAGCAGTAAATGTGCAACCTGACAACCGTGTCAAATATTGAAAAACATCTGCAGTATTATACAGTTTAGATTAACAGCCAGTAAGGTGTCTTTTACCTTCTGATACCTGCATCATTGCATTTTAAGTGTTACAACTCTGCCATTAAGGTGACACAAAGACACAAAGACAAAATTCAATTCAATTCAATTGTCAAGGTTAATAGTGCAAAAGGACTTGGGCCCAAATTTGGACAGTAAGGGAGGCTACAGGATGAAGTTGGTGATTTATTAAAGAAATGGCTGTTTAGAATGGTACACATGCAGGCTAGACCACGTCCAGGTAACAGAGACTCAAATATAAGCACAAAAGCAAAACCAATCAACAAACAACTGCCCAAGGCTATCTTCTCATCACTCAGATCAGACTTTGTTATGTTGACAGTTCATTTATAATTACAGTGACCTATATTTAGCTCTAATGTGAGGGCATCTGTCCTCCATAACAGCAAACAAGCACACATTGACTTTGCACGAGTCATCTGCATCTCTGACACCGAAAAACATCATATTTGTGAGACAACTCGTAGTATTCTAACCGAAATGGACGTGCTACTGTAGTAGCAAATGTATGCATGACATAATTATCTGAAGGACAGGAAACACTTTGTGTTTAAGGGGAGATTGAGAACAGCTGACAATCTGCATTGTTGTTGTCATCTGTCCTCTCTGATGAGTTCATTATGCCGTGCTGCTGAAGTTGGCAGATGCACATGCATCTGTTCATATTCATGTGGCATGGCCAGATCGGATATGAATCCGATCAAGGACCACACAAGAAAGTGATTCAAGTCTAATAACAAAAAATCTGATTTTTACCACATTAAGTCAACAATGTGGACTGGAAATGAAGAGTGGAATCAGGTGAGGAAGTAGATGGAGAAGCCCAGGCAACTGAGGGACAGACGAGGGAATTACAATCGTGTGTAGTTGTGTGTGGCAGTCAAATGATGGAGGAAGAAGGGGAAGTCCGGGGGCATCTGGTGGACAAGTGCAGAATGGCAATGAATGTTTTAGAGGAGGTGGGAACGTGGATGGAGGAACATGACATCTCTAATTAATTTCTCTTATCATCTCTCATGCGAACAGAAAACAAAAACAGGTAAATAAACACTGAAATACTGAATGAAACCTTTTTAGGTTCTTCAGGAGAATAATCTCAAGTCAGTTTAGTCTTCAAAAATCATGTTTACCAACCTGTGATGCAGTCTAGGAAAGATAACAAAACACTCTTCTTCCTTGAAATCATCAAACTTTTCAACCTACTGCTTTTTAATTCATGCTAATTATCCTCAGTGTTTGAATAAATCCATACAAAACATTTACATAAAAGTAATCTATGTCTGAAAGACTTACACTATGTCTGAAGAGGGTTAAAAACATAGCAAGCATTGCTATTTGCACACAATTCATTACCTGAAAACACTCCATGACAATTACATTTAATGGTCTGTACAGTGGGTTGTTGATATAAGCATGAACTTTAAAGAACAACGAGAATATAGATTGATGACTCTTTGTGCGTCTAATTTAGAGGGACCCACTTAAGGACACAGGTTACCTAATCAAAGGTATCAAAGAGGGTCATTTCCACCTACAGACTACCTGAGACTTCAATATCAGAAACCATAACTCATTCAAGAGTAAACAGTCTCTGGTTACACAATGACGTGCCAGTGGAGAAAAGAAAAGAGTCATAGAGCTGTCTGATGAGAGGTTCAAGATCAATTTGCTCCCAGAGTCTGCATACTGATGACAAGTCCACTGTCCACATAGTAAAGTAGCAGTGGAGGATAAAAAAATGCTTAGTCATAAATCACTGCCTCCCAAACATCCACTGTCACTTGACTCTAACTTTAACTTTATTTCTTTTGTCTGGATTTATTTTATTTTATCCATTTATTTATTTTTGCATTAATTTGCACATTTTCCAATTTGAAAAAAGAAGAAAAAAGTTAAAATTAAAAAATTAAAATGCACATAATATGCATATTTTGCCTGTATTTTTGCCTCTAAACCAATCAGGCATAAATTACTTTCAGGGAGGTTAAGGGATTAAGAGAAATGGGGGATATTCAGTCTTGGCAGCAAATACAGTATACTATCAAATCTAGACAAATGATTGCAGAGGGGGAAAAAGGAAAAGAAAAGAATTATTTCAAAGAATTATGAAAACTCTGGAAATTAAAACTCAACAGCTGGCCAACATATATCTGAGTTATTTATTATTGGTCAGGATTGCATGTGTAGTTGGAAAATCTCATTCCACAGGTGGTCTAATTGGAAAAATAAAGACTCCTCTCCTGACACATTCTCTTCCCAACACTAAGATCATAACATGACTCAAGCTTAAAGACAGGCTTTCATATGATTTACAGTGGAAAAAAATATTGCTGTGAGACTCAGGGACTTGGCTGACGCCATCCTGATGCAGGTGCATGACGTTGTCATGGTAATAACGGGATTTCCTGTTGACCCATTGGAGCACAGCAGACATTACCATTTGATGAGCTCTGCACCTCCACAGGTGATCCCCAAAAAGTCTCCTCCCACGCTCACATGCAGAAACGATCACTTCAGCACATGGTCCATCCCATTTAGTTTCCATGGATACGATGCTGCTGACACACACAAAAAAATACTTTTGAATATATTACCTCCCACTGCAGTCTGTTTAGCAAACAAACGTTAATCAGTGAAATCACCTCTTGCTTTGCTCGAGTCGTTCCTAATGAAAACTATTTCAGTTATTTGTCACGCTGCTGTTAACTCTGCTGTCTCTTGTAACAATACGTGAAGGAGGACTGACTGCTTTTATGTTGAATATTGCAAAGTTAAACACATTAAATGATGCACTTAAAATTCGACGTGTAAAGATTAGGGATAAATAGTGTTTTTTTCAAGGCCTACTGATAGCCTCCTTCTCAGACATATAAAGACACCATGATAATAGATTAATCACAATTGCAAAATATATTGGTGACAGTCACTCACATCATGTCAACATCCTGTGTATCAACTACTGCATCATTGAAAAGCACTGTGCATTGACTGTCAGTCCTTAATAACTCCATTTTCAAAACAGTGCATACTGGTCATCACCGCTATTTTGTCATTGCAGTGATTTTTTTCCTGTAGACCAGACACCAATGCATCATATTGGTCTTGATTGACAGCATCCTGTCATTTCTAAAATCAGAAGCTGGACGAGCCACCACGTTTACCTAAATCTATTAAAATCCCTCGGAAGTAAGAACCAAAGTATTTTTCAGAAGTTAACGTCGCTGTTCCAGGAAGCTCTCCTGCTGATTCACCTCATCATAAAATTTTATTTTTACATTATTTTTGTCCTGGTTGCCTGGATTGTCAATAACATCCAAGCAGTTATTTTAATGGACTTGGTTGGATGGCTTTATCATGCTGCCGAGCGAGAGGTTTATAAAAGGATGATCATTTTTCCTCACATATGAAATCTCAAGAGTCTCAAGTGCCCAAAATGATAAGTCTGCCTACCACTGCATCTTCCCAGCTTTGTGAATGGAAAACATTTAAATACTTAAACACCTCTAATTGTGCTAATTCAAAATTTAAAGACATGTTTTATTATAATGATTTAAATTGAATAAATTAACTCAATATTGCCGTCCATCAGGAAGAAGGTTCAAACTAGGAGTGACTGGAGGATGAAGCTCCGCCTTCCTGTCTGAAGCCAGTCATACATCACGAGTTTCGAAGAGTGAAATGCAAAGAGAAGTCAGTATTGTCATAAAAACACTGGATCAAAAAACTATACATAATGTGAAGGGAGCGAAGTCTCAACACCCCTAATATTTAAACTCTTGGTTTTACAGTCCATGATTTTCTGTGATTAAATGATGCGCTACCCCAGGAGGAGTGGGTCATTCAAAAATCCCAGGGTTAGCAGCAGATTCCTGTCTACTGTCCCTGTGTGTGCTTGAGCAAGAAACTCCTATCCAGAAACTGCAAAGTTGCCATAGTGATGAAAAACTTATTCACATTACATTTGTAATTTAAGATGGCAGTGATTCACAAATAGACAACAGATATGTGAGGGCAGCGAAACATGTTTATATGAATCATCAGGAAGTTCCCATTATGCTCTTGGCTTGTTCTAGTGCTGTTCTAGAGCACATTGATGTCATCAAGGAAAATGGCATCACTGGGAGAATCCATGACAAACTTCAGAAGGTCACCGCCCCCTCCCCCAGCCTCTCTATATTTTCCTTGTGTCAAGCAGTGCTCCACAGTAGCCGTCCACGCTGATTGCTACATAAGAATGTAATCATTGTACCTCTGCAAGGGCTCCGATCATGACAGCAGTCAAGGCAACCTCTCTCTGTTTTTCTGTTTTTGTCTGTCTTAAATTGGTTCTCCACCCTCCAAACAATTAAGGATGGTAGAGGTTGGTTATTTGTTACCATGCAGCTACCTAATAACATCCTATTATAATTCTTTTGCTTTATATGTATGTTTTTATCCCCGTCTTACATGTTGAGTTGATATCTGTATCTTTATTCATGTATTTTAAGTTGCTATAATGTCACTGTAGCTGCACATCGTTTTGGTCATGCTAGCTCAACAGTAGGTTAATATGTAATCAGTTCTGTTGCTGTTTGTTTTGTATAGTGAAGAGCTGGGCGTATACATGATTTTGCACATACTGAAGTACATGTGTTCTTCCTTTTGTCAGTGTCGGCAATAAACGGAGCATTCTCCAAAGAAATTGTGGTCCTCCACACACACAAACACAACGCAGAAATCCACGCTTCCTCTTATAATAAGATTTTCAAAGAGCCTTTCCAAAGTCTAGTTTATCCTTGTCAAACTAACAAACACTTTCAGACATGAATGTGAAAATAGCCGTATAGTCTAAAACTCTATAAGAAAACAGGAGGACGACTTACATAAACATAAAATAAAATTTAATTCAATAAAGTCCACCCATTCATAGTAGAAAGTTCATTTACAGTTGCTCTTCCTGAGCTCCACGTGTGTTATAGCTGACCCTGTCACCTTCCCTCTTTCCTCCTCTCCTCTGCCAACCACACACTCCAACTCCATTGAGCAATCCTCACACTGCATAGTGGGTGTCACATGAAGGAAACCCACACATAAGCACAGAAATAGTAAGCTTCTATGACAAATCCACAACAAAACCAAAGACACCTAATGATAAATGTGTAAAGCCGGACATCTCTCTGTATGCGTGAGTCTCCTACACACATTCTGCTTTTAAAAACTGAAGGACTTACACGTGTCTGTGTGTGGGGTGGGATTCCTGCGTGACTATTTTTAGCATGTGTATCAGATGAATCCCTCTCTTTCATGAAGTTTGGAGAAAATAACCAACTGTGCTATGTTACTTCAATGATTCATTCATTGACCAAAAGCAAGTACAATGGCATGATATGAATGATGCACATGGCTGCTTGTATTACGTTGGATGTTTCTAGGCAATGCCAGTTATTTTGGGACCTGACATCAGTTTCTATACTTCTCATTTCATACATGTAATGTATGTGTGATGTGTATGTGATTTGCAGTTTTTTACAGTAGACACATCATGAAAAAAGCAGAATGCAGCAGAAAAACCTGGGATGTGCATTTGTGCATCCTAAGCTGCATCCATATTTCTAATTTGGTAATAATTCTAAGCAGTTTTGGGTACACAAAACAATCACTATACATGCCGCACATTATTGTGCTAATGCATTATGAAAATCAAGGCCTAGGACAGACTTTTTATTCCATAATAAGCACTTGGCGACACTGGCAAGAAAAAAAAATCCCTTTTAACAGGCAGAAACCTTGAGCAGATCCCGACTCAAGGTGGGCGGCCCTCTGCTGAGAAACAGAGAGAAAAAGAGAAGGGGGAGAGAGTTGGAGGGATTGAGGAACAGGGACACAGACATGTACAGCAACAACAGTAACAGCTATAGTAATAGAAAGACCACAATTAGTAATGTAGATTGCAATCAGTATTTTTTTTATAATAACACTAATAAGAAGAAGAAGAAGAACAAAAATATCAATCAATGGGCATCTTATCACAATCCACGGAAACCTGCGGGCACAAAGACTTCGGGGAAGAAGTCAAGTTAGTAACATGTATTAATGAGACATGAATGTGTAGAGAGGGAGAGGGAGAGGAGGAGAGAGAAGCTCAGTGCATCATGGGAAGTCCCCCAGAAATCTATGCCTATAGCAGTATGGCTAAGGGCTAGCCTACACCAGAAACAGAGTAATTGCTCACAGCTTCATACATTAAAATTAAGCTGCTAAGGTGGACTGAGATGAGACAACAGCAGTGGATCCAATCAGCAGCTTTTTTCATGCACAGCTTCCTTGTTCGTTCTCATGTCCTCTATGATGAATTTGTAATAGTCAGATCCATTGTGAGTGATTAACCAATCAAAGATGCATCAGTCATGCACAAATGAACATGTTTGAACTCCAAACATACAATCATTCATCATGTCATCATAATGCCACAGTCTGTGTTTTACTGCTGGTTAACGCAAATGGGGAAAGGAAGTGTCAAATTTTGCATTTGGTCAGCTGAGCCCAGCTTATCTAAAGCTGTGAAGTTGTGTTCTTTACACCCACACCTCAAAAGTGTGATTTTTCTGACACAAGTGGGAAGGAACTTTCTTACAGATAAACGTGACAGCATAGCAGAAAAACTCCAATCTGAGGTCTCAGTGCTTATTTCGCACCTTTCCTGATTTGCATTATCATCATTATTTTAATTACGTGAATGCTTGTTGAATTAAGAGACACACCTCAGGATTTTGTTGACATAGTATTTCATTAAAATGGATGCACAAAGTCTAGTTTATCCTTGTCAAACTAACAAAGCAGTTTTATGTTGGACCTGAGTCCATGAGAATACGGTGACATCTACTTAACACAGAGCTGGTCCCCTGAAAGATAAAAAATGCAGCTGAAGTTGTTTCAGAAAAACAACAACACTGTCAATGTTCATTCTAATTAGGAAATATGTCACCGAATGCAGCAACATATATCTTAAAGTGTTTAACAGTTTTTGGATGATAGTGAACTTCATGCCTTTAGATATGTCAGATGTACTGTACATAACAGATCCCATCACAGCTCCATGATAAGTGTCTGACATCAGCTATAGAATAGCAGTTGGCTTATTGATCTATTAATAGCAAATAGGGCCAGGATCAGATGAATGTCATAAAGCTGGACTATCACTCCATACTAAATTATTTTTTATTAGGAATTATTATGACTGATAATATACACACTTCCAAAAATGAAAGTCATTAATGCAACAATGTCCTAATGAAAAGCTAAAATTGATCTCTAATTTCTTCAGAAATTATTTAAATGAGAATATTTATGATTGCCAGAAATCCGCTTCACATGGAAAAGTGGACTGTGATTCCTGTTCGGGAATAAACAACTCCATTACAAAAGGAGCATGTGGGCAAGACAAAAAGACCAAAGTCACGAGTCTGAGTAGATACCCAGGTTTTCATATCAGCAACACGGCCTGTAATTCAGACACACAAAAGCAAAATCATTACAGGTAATCTTGGTGTGAAGCTGGGAGAGGCAACCCAGGAAAGTCCTACATCCACTGAGTTATACATCCCATCTGCCTGGGAAATTAAGATAATCAAGAAATTAAGATAGTTATTGGAATTACTGGTCATGGGGTTATTTGCTGCATCAATTACTTTGAACCACAGAAAATTCTAGATGGAAATATGTGATATCAGCCCAGTTTTAAGAGGTAAACTGTCACATACTTGAAGCGGCCTCTTTTTCAGATATACCAACTAAACCCTCTTTAGCCTACTATGCGTATAGGCTCTCAACATTTTTAATCCAAGCATTGTCCATAACCATGGACAAGCATACAGTGCATTAAAGATTGATTACACTGTTTGACTGCCATGCCATATTTGCAATTGATTTTGGGATATACAGTTATTTATTTTCTTGCTTAGAGTTAAATGAGAAAAAGATACCAATCTCATGTCTATACTGCAGGCGATTAGTTTAGAAAGCTTGGAAACAGGAGGAAACAGGTAGCCTAGCTATGACCAAATGTCTTTTTGTTTGTTTGTCTGTTTGTTTGTTTGCTTGCTTGCTTGTTTTGTTTTTTTGATCAGTTCAAAAATTTAAGTAAAGAAATATGAAGTTACAGTTTATCGAAATTATGTGGCAGGCTATTTCTTGATAAAATGACTTGTTTCTCTATTTCCAATCTTTATTCTAAGAGACAGCTAGCTGCTAAACAACAGCATTTCCCCCATGCTTCTAGGTTCTATGCTAAGCAAAGCTAACAGGCTATAATTTAATATTTACTATACAGACATGAGAGTGATGTCAATATTCTCATTTAAGTCTTGGCTAGTGAATGAATTTGTAAAAGTTCTACATCCTACTTGTAGCCCACAATCATAACGGTAGGTCATAATTAAAAACATGTGCACGTCAGATCCAAAAGAACAGGTTAAATTCTGCATGGATACAAATTACATCATGACAAGCTGTGGGGAATACAGTGGGTGGTTCCCTGTGACACCATGTGGATTCAAATGATTCCATATTGGAGCCACTCACAGTGACTGCGTGGGTGGGAAGCCCTGCGATTTTGAGCAAAGACCAACTGATGATTCAACTCTTATGGCAGTTTCTACAAGGAGGAAGACTAAGTGAGAGTTGTCCCTTGTAAAGGGGTCCTGCCAGCTGTTAGGAACCTGTTCTGAGTGTTCGTCCAACATATCACAAGCCACATCTACAGAGTGATGGATGCCATTCAATATGATATACAAGTGGTATTCCGACTGGGATTGACGGTGACAGTTAGGCCTGAGCCCTGGACAGTGTGGGAAGAAGTGTTAAGTGAATCATCATTAACTCCCCGGTGTGGTGTTTCATCACTAAACACAGCCTTGCGAAGCAGACTTCTTCGTCACTGCTTGTCTGAACAACACGTCCCAGCACAGGCATTCTGTTATTTTAGGCAGTGATAGAAGGATATTGCATTTACATACTGCATAAACAAAACAGCAACAAAAAGGAAGCATTAATAGGTAGAACAATGATGCAATGGTCAGAGTAACTTGGGACACATATAATAATAATAAAACATTTTATTTATGGATGCTTAAGGCACTCAAGGACGCTTTACAGAACACAGTAAAAACAACACACACAATGTATCAAAAACAACAATATAGTAGAATAAAAGTCTATATATATCTTCATTAAAATTTATTTTAATAAAGACATTTGTTTGTCCTCATTGGAATGTGGTGTGATTGAGTTACTATTGAATACACAAGGATCTAAGCGAGGCATGGTTATACCTCAGAGTTATCATCTATTGTATTATTCAGTTTGTTGGTTAATTTCTTCATTGCTGTATTTTCATCAGCAGGATAAACATTAGATTGATGTTTGTGCTCAGGACACCCCAGACAATACCTTCCACTGACTGAAAAGACAAATCGGTGGTGCCAAAAGTCAGTGGAAACAACCCATTCATATTTCTTCAGATGTGAGGGAATAAATCTTGTGATGAAATTCAAGTCTTGCCACATCCTAGATTGGTTTCATAGAGAAAGTAGGAAAGGAGTTTTGTTTGACTGATTACAAGCACTTTAAAAAAATGATATGACATGATCAATAAGGTAAATTCATTAAATTGGCATTTTTACAATGGTACTTGTTGGTGTAGTTGTAAAGTCTGCCATGCTCATTTGCTCTTGCCATTCCAACCAGTATAGATTACAATGATGAACATTTTCTCTTTGCATTTAGGCCGCAGTTTATTTCTCATACTATGCTGTCATTCAGACCTGCCATGCATCCTCAGTCTAAATTTCCTGCTGTCATTGTCTGGGGCTGTCAATTGAGATATCAGCTGTTCTCATCAAATGGTCCTAACTATCCAATAGCACAAAGACACACATTCAGTGTTGACCCATCGTGTTACTGCTGTCTTTCTAGATGTGGTTCTGTATTTATCTTGTTTCTGCTCAGAGGAGATGCCCTTCCTTCACAATCTCCCAGAAGTTAAAAAACAATGTCAGATATTTAAGATAATGATAATAATAATAATAATAATAATAAATTAAAAAATAAATATTGTTGCCGTTGTTGTGGCTGTCCAAATGACAATATAATACTGCACTTATCCTGACATCAGTTGCCATGAAGAGCACTTGCATTCCCCTGCTGTCAATTACTGCTGAAGAAATCTGCCCTTGATGGCTTTTCATGAATGCTCTGACGCACATCTCCAAGAGCCCACGCTGGTGTTTTGACATGGACAGTCATTGTGAGATACCTCTGGCTGTTAGTAAGTTCCTCCTTGACTCATTTAAATATGCAGTCGTAGTGCTTACTGCCTCTGGCTCAATCAGGAGGGTTTGGGGAGCAACTGAATGAATCAGCGAGGGAGTGAGAGAGCAATTTAGCGAGGAAGTAGACTCACTAACATTATATTAAAAGGATTTTAAATATTTTGTTCACATTTTTTTAATACAAGTGTGGGTGGAAAATATCCAAAACACCTTTCATTGTGATGGATGTTGAGAAACCACCATTAACAGCTTAAGAGTCAAATCAGAACCTCTCTGACCTTGTCTGACCTACTGGTGTGCTGTACACCTTGTGCAGTGTGAAGTTGAAACAAACACTACAGCAGAACTTTCTTCTAAGCAGCAGGCTCAATCTACTAGAGCCAACAAGAAGCCTTACTGAAAAGTAACGCACATATTAAATCAAGTAAAAGAAAATATGACCTCTGAGGTCTATATTCACTTTCCTTTGCTGCATGCTTGATTCCATTGCACATTGATATACTTAAATGAATAGCATAGTATAGTTCACATAATTAAAATTCAGTCATTATTTACTGGTTAGTGGACAGTTGGGTAAAACACAAAATATTTGTGGAGCTTCACAGAAAAATAGAGTTGCAGCATTCTCCTAAATACCTGAAGAACAAGGTTTCTTTTAAACTGTAAAAAAAAAAAAATCTAAGTTAACATGAAATGCCTATACAGCTCATATGGCAGATTCCAAGTCTCCAGAAGAGTTCTCGTTGATCTCATCTTCCAGTGCATGGGCCACAATGAAAATTTCAACTTTAAAGGGTCTAAATATCAGATTTCAAGCTGTATAAACTGCATGGAGTCATCTTTGACATTTTAAAACATTCCCTTCGTCTTCTAGAAATGTTTTGCGGACTAACCTAATTCCATCAGCATAGTGGTGGGTTGATAATGACTGAAAAATTTATAAGGAATTGTCATTTTGGGTTCTTTTAAAAGTTCATTCCAGTTTGACACAGGTGACACAAGTTTTAAACAAACTATTGGAAGAGAAAAGAAAAGCCAAATTGTCTTTTGTAAACATCCAGCGCAGTGTATAAAGCAGCTTTGTGGATTTTTAGCAGCATTATGTCTGAACTCCCTCCCTGTTTTACCACCTCAAATTAGTTGAAATAATCTGTGTGTGCACCATGTGATTTCTATTTCAATTACTCTAACATAGCAGTGCTGTTAGGCTTCTCAAGTAGGACCCAAAAGCAGGACTAAGAACACAGGGACAGGATGACCTATATAACAGGAATTTATTTAACAAATGAATCAATGTGCAAGTGGTGTGTCGATGGGACCACTGGGCAGAGAGCAGGACAGGCAGACAGATATCCTCTAACAGTTGATCAACTCACGGCAAACAGACTAGTTTCCATGGTGTGGCAGAGGCAGAGTGGGATGGATCTGATGGATCTGAAGCAGACAAGACGAAGAACAAAAGGAACAGACGAGCTAAACGACTTTCAAAGATTCACAAAAAGAGTTTAACAAACCGTGGGGAGTCAGACGTCATTACCACAATGTGCTACGGACAAAAAGACGAATCATGGATGAGAAACCAGGGCTTATGTGCAGCAGGTAACAGGTGGAGTTGATGAGCCTATTGATTGCAGATCAGCAGAGCAGGAGGAGGCGGGAGCGGGAGTGACAGCAACACCTTGGAGACACACAAGCAGACATACACACACCCACTGACAGGGAGAGACAAACAGAAACACTGGGTAGGGAAAACACAGAGGGAAACAGTAGGAACAAGGAAGAGGAATCTGTCGAACCTGACAAGTGCACCGGTGATTGAACTGAAAGATGACAGGGCACATATACACAGCACAAAGGGCTGCAGGTGGAGGTCAGTCACAAAAAGAGATTGGACCACACTGACTGATTTGCAGCCTTTAATAGTGCAAACCAACATTTCAACACTTACTCTATGTGTCGTCATCAGAGTCACATTTTTCCCTATGCCTCATTAAGACAATTTTAGATCTGCATCTGAAGATCTTAATCTTTCATATCACATTTATATTCATGCTCAGGCTAACATAAAAAGCAATTATACATAGGCATTGGCAAGCATGTCTCTGTTTACAATTCTCTTTTTCAACTCGATGTCCCTCATTTCTACCTTTAGACTGAATGCAGGCTGTGACTAGATTGACCTCATCATGTACCTTAATGCATCCAGACATGGCTGAATGATGAAAAGCTGCACAGAGATTATCATAACAATTTAATTTAATTTCAAATTAGCACAGTGATATGTTGTAGTACAGAGCATTTGAAGGGATTATGACGTGTTTAATTAAAGTAGTACTCCCGAGATTTTTAAAACACATTTACTCTCCACATTAAATTATCTTTATCATTGAGTATTCCAGAGAGAAAATGAACCAGGTTGTTTTGCTATGATTCAATAGCACTGCCACACTTTGTAGGGGATTTGTTCCTCATTATTTCACAGGCAACATGCTGAGATAGAGGAACAGAGGCTGATGTCTAAGGCCACTGTCAGACAACATTTTCACATCAAATAGTGGCTCATGAAAGACAACCACCACAGCTGTGTTTTTCAACCCTGGTGTTTCTTTTCTTGTGTTTCTTTTTACTTTACAAACGATGTTGATGTTCGGATAGCTCTCTTGTTCAGTTGGTTTTGGGACTTTTCTGCAATCTAAAGCATGATCTCTGTAGTACCTGTCTCATAGAATATATATGGTTCTGACAAATAGGCGAAGTAAACAGAATAATTGAACTGCAACCACTTTGTGCCATCAGAGGTATTCAAGGTAAGCAAGTCAAATAAGTCCACCATTACTTTTCCATCTTACTCATACCACTCTATGCTTCTCAAAGTTTATTTTTTCACATTTAAATGGCAAAAGCTAAATACTATATATGGATACATACAAAACCCTAACGTGCTAAAGAAAATGTGAAACATTAAAAAGTATTTTTTTTTATGTTTCACACTGTTTTCAACAAAGGTTTTTCCACTTTTCCCATGTCTACTTAATTTGTGCACATTTAAAATGAGGAATGTTTAGAGTTTGATACATGGGTGAATGCATTTTTAAAAATGAATGAATTGCATAGATACTCAAGCTATGTCATCAAGGAGATTATTGGTTAAATCAATCAAGCAAACATTAAAGTCATGGTGGCCACAAACCCAGCTGAAAAAGGACAAGTTAATGAGAATAACACACACAGTCAGTCAGAATGAGAAAAAACAAACAAAAGAAATAAATACATCAGCTTAGTCTTCTGAAGCCTTCTCTTTTTCACACTATGTGTGAGTGGGTGACCCTGTGAAACAATGATTTGTTTTTTTAAAACACAGACGCATGATAAGATGACTAAATATGACATCAACCCAATGAGGGAAATGATAAGTGAAATTCCAGGAGTGTGTCTTCAACTTTGTAAATTTGTTGAACGTTGGCTGTAATACTATGTAATGCAACAATACTAAAGATACAGTAAACTAGATGTCAAACAGTTTCTACTAAACATGCACTGTCAATGGAGACAAAAGATGAAGTGACTACCAGACCTCTGAATTTAAAGAAGTCAAACAAGGCAACATATTCATGAGGAATATTTCTCTCTCTCTCTTGCTCCATCATGAGTTTATTGATTGTGCACTCCTGCTTATTCCTGTACAAGGTGGCAAGGAGGTTGGAACCTGTTCCAATATACACACTGACTTAGACTTAGTGTGTACAGTGTGTGTCTGTCGCAGGGCAGGTTGTTTGTCGGCAGCAGCTTGTGTTTATTGCCAGTTGTTATGGATATCTGAAAGCACCTGGGAGCTGATGAGCTGCTGATGAGATGAGCAAACCTGTTGAGACACCAGGCAGATGGAGAGCATCCGATCAAAGTGTCATTCTGACACATACAGTATACCTCTTATCATTTCTTAGTTTGTGCCCAGCTGGCCTTTCACAGAATGAGACATTGTGCTTTGGAGCCATCATTCTAAAGCGATGTCACTTAAATGTGATGTGTGGCATTTCTGCATCTCCATCATCTGCGTCTCCTGTTGTATTTTATGATCTTTGTCAGATGAGCATAACGGTGTACACAATAAACTATATACTTAAGTTAAAATGTCATTAAGGAATGCAATTGGATCAGCGCCATATGAGAACTACACCAAATGTGAAGCGCATAAATTTTTATATCACTTTTGATCATCTTAGATAAATGTAAAGTCCTGCTTCCACCCCAGTTTGTCCCAGCTGTCATGTCTTGTTTATGTCATTGCTGGCAAAAAGACTTCCACAAAGGGTACACTATGCATCCTTGCTCAAAGCACCTTTGGTAAGCCTTCTTTCTCCTCAATAAGAGACATCATCATTCAAGAGGGCACACTGAGATTGAATTTCAGCAGGTAAGAGGATGGAGAAGGGACAGGATGAGGATGCAAAAATAGAGAAATCAGATTTACCCAATGTTCTTCCAAATGGAAACAGGAGACACCAATAAACTCCAAATAAACCAAATCTGTGATGATAATGTGTGTGTGTGACCAGGGTCTCCACTGTGAATGTTAGGGTTTATAAAAATGGCTTTGAATACTAGACTTGTTACTCTCACTGTCTAACTGTCCATTTATTTCTGTATTTCATCCTTTCTTTCATTTGTAAGATCCACTGTTGTAAGATCCACACACATAGATTCCAGTCAGACAATTTGTTTTGTTTTTTCTTTCTCTCCTTTCATTTTTTCTGAAATGTAGCTTACCATCAGCACCTTCTACAAAACAAATCAAGATAAATATCAGGTTGGCATATTTTAAATGGGTTCATTAAATGTCATTTAAAAAAAGAGAACACTGATGATATGGACAGCATGTTTTTTCTTGCTTATCTGCCTAATGAATAGAGTGACTCTGATTTGGTTTCTCATTTTGCATGTGCGTTTTTATGTGAGAGGCAGATCAAGAGGCTGCAAATGTACTGTATTTATGCATGTGTTTATATCTGCTTGTGTTGTAGGGGAGAGAACACTTGTGCATATGCGTATACCCACATCCGATTCGTTGCTCAGAAATCTGAAAAACCCTGAAGTACCCATGTAAACCTGCAACTAATATTTGTCCTTCTGATAATGAATACACCTCAAAGCTTGAATTAGAGGGTCATGATCTGAAAAATAGCACAGAAAAAAGGAGAAAGGGAGAGCAGAAAAGAGCTCATCATGTTGTCCCTGCATTGCCTGTTCCCCTCCACTACACAAGCACAGAAAGATGGATTTCCGGGCAGCCCAAATATGGCCAAGCAGCGATGAGGTGTGCAACAGATGAGTCATCCCTCAGACTCCCACTCACCAGCTTGCATGTGTGCAAGATGGAAAGGGAGGGAAAATAAAGAGATAGAGAGAGATAGTGAGAGAATAAAGAAATAAAAGCACTGCAAAAACTGCGTAAAGGTAACCTGCAAACCAAATAATGGTGTTCACATTTTGACATCCCCACATTTCCACTGAGGAAATAGCAAGACCAGAGGACAGAATCAATCACTGTGCATAACATTAATCTGCACTTTGTGATATGGAGCTTTTATCTCTGTTCAGACCTCTGCACTCTTCTACCCACATACGAACACAGCAACCCTAAAAACAAAGACCTGCTCCCTATTTTCCCTTTTTGGTGTACCATTCACTTCACAGTGCATCGAAGTAAAATGTAAAATTAATGAAAAAAAAGTAATTATTCTCACATGATCACCATTATTGGGACGCCAATTGTAAATTATGAAATTATAGGACCAAGGAAAAATGAACTGAGGTGTAAAAACATATGGTTTTACAGGGTGCCAGATCATTTCCTGCAGCAGTAACTTCCTGTCTCACTAGTTGACTGGCATACTTAGACTAATAAAAATGTTTTTGAATGGATAAAATAGACAAGATAGTAACCTAATGGTAATGATAGGTAGATTTTATTAACTGGTTCAACTCAATTATACAGAGGAAATTCAATACTTCATTATATGCAGTATTTACTACATGTTTTTAAGCACTCTCATACATGGTAAATGTGTTGCATAGTCAGGAGCCAGTTAGCATAGCTTAGCATAAAGACTGAAAAAACAACCAAAAATGAAAGGAAAAAAAATCCAACAAATAGTCAGATTTAAAACAGTGACCAGATATTTTAAAACTTTAATACTAATATAAACCAGATATAAAGTGTTAATTACTGAACTTTAGAGGGGGATTTTCTTAAGTTTTGAAAACACCAGGCTAGTGGTTTCCCCCCGTTTCCAGTCTTTGTGATAAGCTAAGCTAAGTTTGCTGGCTATAGGCTTAAAGTGAATGGACAGATATGAGAGGGGTTTCAATCTTGTCATCGAACTCTGCATTAGATAAAAAATAGGATTATCTCTCACGTCAAACTTTATATTTAAATGTTATGGTGTTATCTGTCAATTATCGGGCATGCAAGTTAATTTTTTGCTGTCTCACTGACTCTGCAAACTTATGTTACCTCTTTTCAAAAACTACATGAGAAATACTGACGGCATCAAGGCCGGCCAGATTCAGCTTTGCCTGCATTTACACTTGTTTAGGAATTACCAGACTCCTCCACAGGTAACACCATGTATGTCTTTCCTGCAGCTATCAGTTTCCTGAGAGGCCTTCCTCTCACACTCAGTGGAGTGAAACTCCTCTGAGTCATTCTCTTACATCTCTCTCTCTGTCTGGTGGGGGTTTTTTTTATTCACACCATCTGCCTCAGTAATTTCAATTAAATGTTTGCCCTTTAAAATACATGACAATGACCGACAACTGTTAAGATTACAAGCAGTTACCTTGCTGTTATTGTTACAAATGATGAACAAGGAAGGATTATAATGGACTTTGTGCTCTTGGCAAAACCATCGTCATCCTGGTCTGAGCCAAGGCAAATGCAAATCAACATGAATAATTTTACTGCACACAATACCCTGTCTTTCCCTGTCCTCTTTGCAAAATCAACCTTTTGGTTTGAACAAAATCTGATGTGCTCATTTCAGCAAGACCACGAGCTAGGTGAACTCATTCCAGCTCTTAAGAAAAAGTCAGGGCATTCATGAGAGCTCTGTTGGGTTTTGCCATAGAAAAAAGCCTGGGTTTTTTTTCTCCTGTGTCTGTATTGATCATCAATACAATTGCACAGCCACCCAGGATGTTCAGTCAATGTGGTGCATAATGGGAATCAGAGACACTATCCCAATTCAGACAGCGTTTTCATTCTTGGCCTGTTGTGCCTTTATTCTGCCCTGACGTATGTCTGAATGCAATGAAGGCGTAATGGAGTGTCCGTTTGTTCCACCGCTGTGACGCCTCAGTATGTAGTAACACAATGTTTTAGTGGTTTGAGGGAATGTACTGGTGCAGCAACAAGCCTTGGACAAAATCAAAATGATCTGAGCAATAAAATACAACATATCTTCTTTGTAGAGTCCATGTTCTTCCAAAATTACAACTTAAGAGTTCGTGAACACACCGAAGTCTGAACGACATCCCAACTCCGGAAATGAGACTATCCAAGGAGTGAGAATTGCATTGCATCGTTTAAAAAACTCATGCAAAGTTCACCACGGGGTTGGCTCCATATGCATCCCAAACTGCAGTACTTCTGCATAACCAGCAGGAAAATGTCAAGACTAGACTTTGCTTAAAGATAAGATCATTGCTATTAAAGTAAGGCTTAATAAATGACTACTTATATGTTGTTCTCTGCTTTAGTCAAATTTAAGATCAAAAGGATTAGTCTGTTTTATAAATGAGACTCCTGCTGATTATGCACACCACCTGAACCTGCCCACCTGCTGTCATCTACCTATTAACCCAGCAGTATTCATTGTCTTTATTATTCATCATCACAGAGCATCATCTCTTGCCTGCCCACCACTGTGCACCCTCCACCTGCATGCCTGTCTGCTTGTCTGCCTGCTAATCCCCAGGGTAACTCTAGCCTGGCCACAGCCATCCACCACCACTCCTCTACCAGCCAACTTCTTCTCGCCTCTACACCTCCATTCCCCCATTTTCCTACAATAAATCCTCCTTCACTAGCCTTAACACTACATCAGGGTCAACAAACTGGTGGCAAAATTATTGCACCAGAATTGGCAGTAGTTCCATCTTAGAAAATTCAAAATACAGTACAGTACAATGCATTTAGGTAATTAAAAGGAGCTTTACACTGGATCTGGTTTCATTTGTTAAGAAGGTGCTGCAAATATATAACATAAAACATACATGACTGATGAAATAAACCACCTTAATGTATATCAAAGGTGTGTATTCAATATAAAACATGTCGTGTTGAGTGTAGACGCAAGTTGTCGTACAAACTTGACAGGCTTCAGCCTATCAAAACATTTTTAGAGGTGTGTTTGATAGAGAGTGATGTTTTTCTACCAGACTGGCCTCACATGTGAGACTGCTTTTGAAACTCATCCACTCAGCATCGCCGCTCCGACCCCCTTGTCGGTCCGTATATGAGGGATGGATGATAGAGAGAAGCAGAGAGAAAAGCAAGAACTGAGGAGGAAAACACAGCAAGACTGATTGGCTTCACTGAGGTAAGAGGTGGAAGGTGTCACAATATAATTAGAGAGACTTTTTATAATATTCTTTTCTTTCACTCTGCTGTTATTACAATGCCCCTTATTTCGCTGAAGGTATCTTTCCATATTAAAAAAAAAAAGATCTTAGCATTTATTTGTAAAATATATTGTATCTTCTATTCTGTCAGTCTCTTTTATTTGTACTTGTAACATAAAAATCATAATTGGATGACCTTTCCTCAAGTCCTGCGCTTTGCTTTCAGAAGAGCTCTTCTCTTGGAGTGAACAGACAGTGCGGCCTGTCCTCCCTGTAATACTCATGAACTTATTACCGTGACTCCTGCAAGACATGAAGTAGGCTGACGGTGGGTGAACAGAAAAGGGAGTCAGGATTCATTGTCCACAAGGGTTTACAGTACAACTGCCTTTGTCTTGGGATGGAAAATTTTAGTTTTCTGCATCATAATTGGCCTCCACCAGTAAAATTAAACAATATGAATAATGAAAGGTAAATGACAGGATATTTTGGCAGCATCTTAAATCCAAACCAGGCAAAGTAGTTGGAAGACGACAGCATCACTGACACCTGCAAACACCCATCGAAAGGTCTGTTTTTGTCTTTTGCTCTGTCATTAGCTTTTGCTGTGATGTCTTTGCCAACACGTAGCATGAAACCACACACAAACACAAATTCATGTAACAGAATATTTTAACACTTGCTAAGAATAGAAATTGCTGATTGCTAAAATTAAAATCCCAACATGAGACTTCAACTACACAGAAGTATGGCATCCTAAATAGCTTTGCAAGTTGCATGGTGTGATGTTGGATTGTGCAAACATGTATCTCATTTAATAATGACACAATGAGGAGGCTAGTATTAATTATGTACTATATAGAGTTTGAAAGAAGAATTGTTAGACACAGATTAATTTATTTTTAACATCCAGCAGTCTTATCATTTTTCAGTATGCTTCTAGAGGATCTCAGGAACATATTGTTAGATTATTCATGAATCAGCAGTCTGATTTCTGCCTCAATATCTACAGTGTTCTTTTTCAGGTGACAGATGTGTTTGAGAAAGGCTGAGCTGCTGCAGTTCATCTGCAGCACGGCTTTTTCCTGAGGATGATTTGGACTCACAGGGCATGGTAATTGGACAAGCATCAACCTGGCCCTGTTTTCCCCTCTACTGTGTTTGTCCTGCTTTAAGTTAAAGAGAAGACATCTGCAGTAATTTTTTTTCTTTAATCGGAATCATTCCTTTGTAACTCTCTTCCTATCTATATCTACCATCTATGCAACAGTTGTGCAGCATGAAGTAGACTTTTGAGAAGCTTCTCATTCAGTTTGAGTTCCATCAAAGACTTTCAACACAGTGGCTCAGCTGATTTACAGTGATAAAAGCATCTCAGTGTAGTGTGATACATGATGGGCGGACCGAAACTGGCACTCATATTTTTCCACTTGACAGTTAATATAAGACATCTGTGCTCGTATTTCATCTAATTCATCCAACAAGCCCTTCAAGCATCTCTGTGTCCCCCAGGCTGCAGCATTGACAGCTTCAAGTGCTCATTAACATACAGCCAACAACAACTGTTGCAGAGACTATAATGGAAACTAGAAAGTACTCAGAGAGTGTATACCTATGCCAACACCAGTGTCACTAAAACCTGGACAGAAATGATTTTCTCACCTAACAGCAATTTCTATCAGCATAATCAGAGAAGAAATGCACATGAGTGTGTACAATATGTGCATTCCATCATTCCTTCAGCTGTTGTATCATTGCACCCAGGGCATAGTACACACTATGGTGACTGTCTTATGCCAAACTAAGTAATACCAGTTGATTCCTTGACCCTGCACACCTACGCCTTTCATTTACTTACTTACTTTACTTATCATTTGGAATCATGTGTTGTAATGAAGCTCTATAGCATAAGATCAGTCAGGAAGACTTTGCACACTCAGGCTATACTTTATTTCTCATGTTGTTCTATCATTCACACCTCTCATGCATGCTCAATCTTATTTTCCTGCATCACGGTCCTGGCTGTTCTCATCAGCTGGTCACATCTATCCAATAGCACAGCGACACACCTTCATTGTCAGCCTATCATGTTGCTGCTGTCTTGTTAAATTTGACTCTCTCCATTCCTCTAGTTCTTTCATGCTGCTGTTCCGCACACCCTAACCGCCCAGTCTTCACAGATTCACCAACTTCATCATTCATCAGCCACCATCACCACCAGTGTGATGGTGGGATATATATCTTGCTGCTGCTCAGGACAGATGCTCTTCCATCTCAGTCTCCCTGAGGAAATCGGTTTTGAAATGACTCTGAATCTGCATTATCATAGCTATATATTGATGGCAGTTCCATGTCCCCTCTGGAACTGCCACCCCCCTCCATGTCAATACATATTGGCCCCCTCCAAATATATATTCTAATATCCAAGATCAAAATATGACTGGATCCAGTTGCGCATAGAGATGGAGCATCATGAGTTCTCCATTCCTGGGTATTTTTTTTGATTGAAAAGGCAAAAACTCCAGCAACACTTGCAGTATTAGGAACAACTTTAGTGCTTGACCAATGCGTTTTGGCTTGTGGCCTTCATCAGGGTCATGATGAAGTGGTTGGTCGTGCAATAAAGTTGTTCCTAATACTGCAAGTGTTGCTGGAGTTTTTGCCTTTTTGACCTATTTTGACCTTTTAAGCCCTATCTCACAATGTTGAAGAAAGTGAAAAACGTGATCCAGGATCTGCACACGCACTTCAAAATTTAAACAACCTTTCCTTGGCCAAAGATCCACCCCCGACACAAAATTTCATCCAAATCCATTGACAGCTTTTATAAATATCTTTCATACAAGTAAGCAAAAGTGCGTGAGCACATAACCTCCAACTCCCGTTGGCGGAAGTAACTAGACTCTGCTTCTGCAAGTGTGAATCAGTGCATCTCAGTAAGTAAATTTCTCCTCCTTCACAGTTCATATACATATATGGCAAACAGCCAAGTGTGTGTGTTTAAATGTTGCTGTATCCGTATTTATTTATTTGTTGATTATTTAATAGCAGACTTTTCTCTCTCTGAAGAAGAAGCCCTGTTTCCTTCTCTGCTTGTTTACACACTGACAGTACACAGGCCTAATCACACAGCATCTACACACAGCACCATCTAGGGTCCAGAAACCCTCATAGCTGAGTGAATTGGTCCAACTCAAAGGCAAAGCAAGACTGAGAAATCGCATCATTCATTTTAATGTGACTCAAATGTGTTCTGAAACAGTCGTAGACCATACAACAAAATATCAAAATGCCATAAAAAGCTGTAAAGGTGCACATGAAATACCTTTCATAGCCATTTTTACTATTGTCAAAAAGCACCAAATGGATCCTGTTGCAGCCTTTACAAAAACATCAAACAATCCATCCATTCTCTCCCACCTCAGTAAGAAAACTACATCCTGTGATTCATCTGGCCTTCTTTGAACGTGATGCTGATAGCTTTTACTGGGCCTTTGAGCGCTCCATTCTGCCTACAAAATACCTGTGTAGTGAGGAGGCTGGCCTGACGGCTTTGGAAAAGAGTGTGGAGGCATGAGGTGAAGTGGTGATTCCTCAATACATATTCCTCTTATACTTATATGGGCATCTGTTTATGTAACTGTGCCTGCCCCTGCCCACATCAACCTCATAGATGAGCTCTGGTAAGTCACCTTCGCCCAGGTTAAAAGCAGGTACTTGGCTGTCAGCTATTAGGATTAGATTATTATTTACTAGCCTGTGGTGTTAATTTAATTAACCAATCTCCTTAAGCTGTTTGAGTTGAATAAATTTACTTGAGGGCAGTGAAGCTGTAGAGATTGAACATAGGGATTCTCTGTTTGTTGTCTATTTTCCAAGACTGTCTAGAGATTGACTACCATTGTTTGTCCAGTTGATCCTAATCAATATTGTGTTATCATCACTGCTCATTATTTCTCCTGGCCCCTTGGGTCTGATATCCCTGGTACAAATGCAGAAGGAGAGAGGGAGGTTCTTAAACATCGAGTCATACTTTTCTTCATCATCAGTCCCTTTCCAGATCTTATCTTTTTTTCACATTATAGTGTGATAAAATTTCTTATGCCTTATACATGGGTGTGAAATTGAAGGGGAGCAAATAAATATTTTTTAGATAAAAAATCTGCTCATCTTTAGATGACTTGCATGCAGTCTGCGTCTCTACAGAGTGGGAAAATGATTTTTAAAGGACATATTCTACAGTAGGAGGGAGTGCAAACATGTGATTTCATCATGTGTGACAATGACTCTATGACTGTGACATGACTTATTGTGCTGAAATGAACAGGAAGTTGTTTTTCAGTTGCAGTTTTTACTGTGAGAGTGACCAAACGTGTGACACTGATGCTTTTCTTTGTTCTCATTCCACTAGCATCATAAGCTTTGACTCAGATCCAACAGCAACTTTTTTGCTGTTTCTGTTCTAATTACTGTTGTGATGAAACTCATAAAATGGAGTTGGGGCTGGCTCTGTGCACATCGCTTTATCCATGCTCTGGGGGTGGCAGTCAGGGGACAGGACGGAGCAAATGCTCAAAATTCCGCTAGATGAAATTTGTCTTCACCATTGTGTATAATATGATAGATAGATCTTCAAATGATTCAAACCATCTAAAAATAAAATTGCATGTCTTTTCAACAGTGTGAAAACTATACATATACAGTATGTATATTCAATTTAGATAGTATAAAACATTACAAAAAAAATTATCAATTATCAAAATAATTGGTGAATAATGTTTTTATTGTCTGTTATACCACTACAATTTAAAAAGTTCTATATAGAGTGAAAGCCATAAAGATTGTAACAGAAAATAAAATGATGACAATGAAAACTACAGTCTTGTATTTTATGTAATTCCAAAAGTAATTAATTCAGGGTTGACACCAACTTGGCACACCTTAATAGTATTTTACAGGCAACTGCCCAGTCCCCAATTTATAACTCTTTTACAGTCTGCAGATGATCATCTCATGTAATTGCCCCCAAGAATAGCTGTAAAAAAAAAAAAGAAAGAAAGAATAAGGGGGTAATAGCTTTTAGAGGCGACCGGGAAACATGTTTGGCTCTGTAATAGCAACTGTGGTGTATTCAAAATTGGTCCATATTCTCAAATAGAGTGTATTTTCCAGATAAGACATTTCTTCCCGGGAGGTCACCTTAGCCACTCAGGTTTTAGGTCAAGTTGGCCCCACCTTCTGCCAAGCACAAACTCTGAATCTGTGATAATATACTGATTTAAATGTGCCTGGAAAACTCATTAAAGGAGGAGGAAATTCTTTTTTTTTTATGTTTCCCTGTTATGCAGTAATTTCCCTAACAATACGTAGGATCTAAAAATTCCCATGCCACCGCAACACAGCACAGCGGGATTTCTCACTCCCACCAGGCTCTGATATCTTGGGGGAAGACAATCACTGATGATCACTCTGTTTCTTCCTGACTCATGTTGTTTGGGAAGTTGTTTGATTAGCGGATTTTTCTCTCTGTCTCTTTCTCTCCGATTGGTTAGCTGGGAGAGAAACCGGCACTTCAGCGACAGGCAGATACCCACTGCAGGTTATCCCTTTCACACTTCGAGAACTACCCAGATCCGCCCACTCCCGTGATGGAGAAACTGAGGTGAGGGAGAGAGAGACAGGAGAGGAGGAAGCAGGGAGGGATGGAGGGGTGACTCCTACTCCTGTGAGCTGAAAAAAGAGGAGGGAGGGTGCACCTGTGTATGCATTACCGCACTGCCTGTACCTCACTTCCACTTTTAATTGTGGATCCTACCCCACGTGACCATTTAATAGTTTGATTGCCTTTTCATTAACCTTGAAAAGGAGATAAAGGGGAGTGAAGCCGAACCCAAAATGTCCTTCATAATTTATATTAAATGAAGTGTATTTGGCATAAAAGCAGCATGTCGCTTCTTAAATAATAAGTGTGTAATAGTATTCCATTCGTACATCACCACTAAATGTTTCTGTGTAATGCTTTCCCATCAATGTTAAACTCCATCCCTCACGCATCAATATCGTTGATCCTCTTTCCGGTACCTTTGGCTCTCTGCGTTGATATCTGCGTAGATCGGTGCACATAATCGTTTGTCTGTCTCCCTGCAGAGATCCCTCCCTTTACAGATTCCCCACTCCTCCTCTGTGTGCTGACATAGTCACTCTCACACTCGCACATATGCGCGCGCATACGCAAACACTTCTCCCCCGCACACTCCTCTCGTCTTGGTGCTGTCTCATTCACTTCAGTGCGCCATCCACGCACTGACTCCAACTTAGAGCAGGGGGGGGCGGGGTTGGATATATACCTCCAAGAGCAGGCCACAAGCGACACTGAGATTGGACCCACTTGCAGTGCAAAGACTACAAGCAAGAAGACTCCGAAGCCGGGAGTAGAATTACCAACATTTATCCTGGAGCCTAGCGAGAAAAGACAAGAGACCGCAGCGTTTGATTCTACGGACTGTCTGCCGGAGCTCCGATATAACCAATTTGTCACTCCGCTATATACTAGTTTTTCTGGATATAGCAGCTAAACTAAGTTGGTAGTAAACTCTTTGGAGTTTGGTTAGAGTCACTTTATTTTTCTTTGCTTGTGAGAGTGGACTGCACTGAAACTTGGGATCGACCCGTCTTGGGTCGGGCTCGGACTTGGCGCATCCTTTCAGCGGCTTCAAACACTGCGAAAGTTTTGGCCAGCGCGCACATCTGAAGTTCACACACGACTACCCGAGCCCAGCTCCAACTCACCGGGGCGACCGGATAGAGAACCGCTGAAGTCAGAGACACATTTCTATGGTAAGTAGCCTAAAGATGACGATGATGATGCTGGATGAGGATCGATCAATAGCAGAAAGTTATATGTGTGCAACAGGTTACTAAACAGTCGTATTGTACAAATGCATAAACTTTCATATCAGCCGCCTGCTGTCAAATGAGGATGATTTCACTTCTTGTAGGTGTTTAAATGAAACAATGCTTCAGTGAAGGTTTTGACAAACTTACACAGCAATGAGTTATATTTGATCTGCTTGATTCATATTTCTTTAAGAAAGGAAAGTCTCCTGCATCATAGAAATTATTACAGAGATAACAGTGGGCAATTCATCTAAATGTCTAATAACTAATAGCTTCTTGTATGAATTGGATCAAAAACACACTGTCCTTTAAACTTTGTCCCAGGAAGCACATTGTCCCTGTCAGCAAGCATTGATTTGTTTAACAGCAAAAACAAGTGCTTTTTTCTTTTTGCTGGATCTGCAACAAAGCTGCCAGGTGGTCAAGTTTTTGTTGCACACGTGTGCAAGTATCTGCAGCGGCACAGCAAAACAAAAATGTGAGCACTTTGTTGCATGGTGACGGATGACATTGTAAGGGCTGCAAATATGGCTTTTATTTTGCCTCAGCAAAAGAGACAGGCTTGCACAAGAAAGAAAATAATGAAGCCAAGACATTGCACACATACATCCCTCAATTGTCACAATTTGATGGGAATCTTGCTGGCAGGTGTATGCACAAGGTTAATGGTAACCAGTCTGTCTTTATGCTGTCTAATATGTCTTTTCTCAGCTTTCTGGTTCAGGTAGTTATACAAATTACTGAACCATCTGCAGAAAGTGACAGTGTCACATCTCAACAAATACTTGCACATTTATTATTACTTTACAATGTAGTCTTGCTTCTCTTGGTCATAGACCTGACATGGAAAGCTTTCTGCATCTCTGCTTCTACAAAACTGTGCACACCAGCATGAATACAGAATATGTTGCTCATGGTTATTCTGCTGTTCCTCTCTGTTTTTCATCTCGATCCAAAAAATAATTCAGTCTCCATAACAACAGACCACTGCTTTGCAAAAGTGTTGTTGACGACAGCAAATGGGCAAGCAAGAGAAATGGACAGAGAGGTGGGGAGGGTGAGAAACTCCTACGACAGCTGTACTGCTTTCTTTTCACTGTGTGCCTCATCAGATGCCCATTCATGGAGCTTCCGGTTGTTAGGGGGCAGGACAGAGACACCCACCTACACAAAGCAGACGTCTTTGCTGTGTTGCTCACAGACAGGGGAGGAGGCTTAGAGGGAGCAGTGAGATGTGAGAAGAGATGTGAGGAACATAATTATGAGTTCTCCGCCTGAAAAGTGCAGGTGCTTCTCAAAGTGAATGCGGCTTTAGGCATCGATGTTGCTGTTCCTCTGCACTGCCCCTTCTTTATTATTAATCCTTTTGTCACATACGGAAAATCAGACATCATCCTATTTCTGATCTCACCTATGTATGCAACTTAGCAGTGGATGATGTTCTACTAACAATAATCAGTGACAAAAGAAAGAATATATTGAAAAACATGAGAATATAGAAGAATCACCCTGAATGCGTTTGACAGATGTTGCTGAGCAACAGCGTTTCCTCCTGCTGTCAGTGCTGCAAGGAGCATCTCCCATTATTTCAGCCGGTCCAGTTGTGTACAGAGACCTTGATGTTGAGTACATGCTCTTCCTTCAGACAGATGACTAACAGCTAAAGTAAATTTTAATTTTTCATGGTTGCTTCATTTGAATGCAGATAGCCACTTTGTCGTGTAGCACAAAAATGCATCATCTTAAGTTTCAGTATTTTCATTACCATGCATGCATTTGAATTAATATGCAAGATGCATTTTAAATTTGCACTCTAAATGCATATTTCAGTTCACTTTTTGCACTGGCATGTAAGACGGGCGAAATTTTTGAGATGTCACAGCAGGGTATGCAATCACACCTCTCCGTGCACACAGACAAACAATTTCTCTTGTTTACTGCTCAATTGGAAGAGTGCATTGCACAAATAACAGAAACTAATAAATGTCTGTGGTTGCCACTAGCAATGCTCCTATGGACGTCAGTGTGACGCACATGATTTACGTTTCAGTTCAGTGTGTGGGAGGAAAGAGAAGAGCATGGAGATACCAGCCTGCTGTGAAGTACTGTAATTGCAGGGCTGGAGCAATTATGTCCTGAGGAACTGGGAATTTTGCATAATTGAAATGTGCCTCAAAACACTATGATACTGATCAAGGACAAGTCCCTGATGCATTAAAATCGACTCAACAATGTGTCCAATTAATGTGAATATTGTGAGAGAGAAAAATGTATGACATATCGACAAAGCTCTCATCCTGCATAATGATATCTGGTGTTTGTTCTGATAATTTAGGTATTGGGGGATACTGACAGAGTTTTTTCCTCTTTTTCATCTCTGTTTCTGTGCAGCTCCCTCACTAATACAGACATGACAGATCGTCTGATGTACTAAAACCTGCAAATCCAACAATTCTTCGGAGGTGCTTCACTGATAAGTCAGAAGATCTATCCTGAAGTGCAGTTATTTGCAACAAAGAAGTCAAAGAAAAAACGTGGTTAAACCAGCATTCACAGAAACAAGAACAACCCCATCCTAAGTCGACCAAATGGCGTGGTCAGCTCTTACCAGCCCCTGTGTGGCCCTCGTGCTACTTTTCTTCAGTTTGACCTCCTGCACTCCCTCCGGCCCAGCCTCTGCCACCTGTGCCACCCTGGAACAGAGTCGCTTCTTCGGTGTGTTCTCCTCTACGACCACCCTGCCCTCTACACCATGCTCCTGGACCCTGCAGAACCCTGATCCTCGCCGCTACACTGTGTACATGAAAATCACCAAGCCAACTGACTCCTGCGTGCCCCGCCAGATCAGGACCTTCCAGTTCGACTCCTTCATCGAGACTTCCCGCACCTACTTGGGCATGGAAAGCTTTGACGAGGTAGTCAGGCTGTGCGATGCATCAACCACTGTAACCTACTTGGAATCCAGCAAGCAGTTCCTGCAGATACGCAAGGTGGCCCCAAGAAACGGTCTGGAGATCATGGAGGGGCAAAATGATGTCAGTGAGTTCAAGGCTGAGTTCCTGGTCGTGGGGAAGAGGAACCCCAGTATGCCTGCCTGCCAGATGCTGTGCCAGTGGCTGGAGAAGTGCCTGTCCAGTAGCACCCATGACAATCCCTGTGGTATCATGAACACACCTTGTCAGTGCTGGGAGGCCCCAAAGAGGAAGCCAGGAAGCTGCTACAGGGGCGGTGTCTACGTTGAGAAATGCCTTCCTGTTCCCAGAGACAATATACGCGATGCTGAGATTATCAGTAAGTTTGTTAAGTGTTTGATTTACCTCCAGTGTAAATGTGAAAGAAAGTCAAAGAGAACAGACCTGCACATCGTACATCGAAACACTGTGCTCCCCCAAGTTTGTTTTGTTACTCTATAATGATATCGACTAGGCGAGATTGTTGATGGAGGAGATCATGTTTTCCAGTAACCCACAGCTCTGCAGGTCTGCAGCCCTGCTGTCACTCAGTGTTTGTGTCTTGGGAGCTGCTGAGAGTAATGATCCAGAGCAGGCGAGGGTGTGCACTCTACCGTTGCACAGTAATGAGAAGTAAATCAAAGGTGTTAGAGAAATTTGCCAGTGCATCTTCAGGCCTCATTGGCAAGACTGCCAAATAGCACACACCTCACCTCTCCGTTCTTTGGCAGGCATGTTAGGTTTAACAGCTGACAAGGTGTCTGGCTTGTGGGAAGAGCTAGAGAGCATGTTTGTTAAATTAGTGTCGGGGGGTTAGAAGAGAGCATAAAGACCTCACAGTCAGCTGGCAGCAGAAATCGAAGTGCAGCTCTTTTGGTCGTCATAGCAACTAGCCCGTTGGCCTCACAAACCGTGCTGATTGTTTACACCAAGTGGATAAAAGAAAACAATCACCATTTAAAATGAAACATCCACTGGTTAGAGTGCTCGGTTCTGCTCACAAAGACTCGTCCTTGCTCATAGTCTGCATATAATACAAACATTACTCACTTCCTGTCCTTCCGTATGAAAAGGGAGACTTTGTTGACTCATGCTTTAGTACTTTTGTACAAATAAAGGTTTTTTTTATTCAGACAAATTTTACTCAGCTTAATTTAACTGTATTGCTGTAATTTCATGCAACAATATTAGTTTCCCTCCTTGTTCAGCATCTCTGTTATTTCTTCGTGCAGAAGGCTGGGCCGGTTGGGGTCGCTGGTCAGTTTGCAGCCAGGAATGTGGAGGTGGAGTCCAGGTGCGCAGCCGAAGCTGCCAGCCTGAAGATGGTGTGTGTGAGGGAACAGTTGAGGAAGGGAGGGCCTGCAACCCTCAGCCCTGCATTGGTAAGCTCACCTCTCATTTAGTTGGGAGCACTCAGCCACAGGTGACTCAGATTCAGTGCACTAATCATGCAACTTTCAAATCCTCTCAGGCAAAGAGAACAGGAGCCAGGGTCTGCGAGCCATCATCGGTTTGAAGAGAGATAATACTGATGATTCTAACCATGGAGTTGTTGCAACCCAAACAGGTGAGATAAGGTTTTGTTAATGGACCAAAACATTGTGATGTAATCAGAAGTTTTCACTTCATATATATTTAGGATATTGCAGACATGCATTTAAATAAAATATGTTGCTTGCCAGCAATAAGTGAAAATATCTACCTTTAACCACAGAAGCTAAAGGTAGACCAGAGTGTCTTAAATTTTCCAGGTGTTTAGGGCCTGATGCATTGACCCTCTAAATCATGTTATTCCACAGTGGATGCTAAGGCAGATGAGTGGTCTGTCTGGAGTTCATGTTCAGTCACCTGTGGAGAGGGCTGGCAGAGCCGTACACGTGTCTGTGCTACTGCCTCCTTCACCACCCAGTGCACCGGACCCCTGCGTGAGAACCGACCCTGCAACAACACTGCTGTCTGCCCCGGTGAGTGTCTTCCTCCTCCTCTTGAACATGAGCGTGGCAAGTGGGAGAAAAGAGGAAAAGAGAGAGTGATTTTGAAAATATTAAGGGCTTTTTGAGGTGCTTAAAAGAGGTACAAGCCATTATCTCTCAGTGATGTCCCTTAATGCAGCACCAGTCACAAAGGAAAGTAGATAAAGACAAGCAGACAAGTTAGAGGGCAGTTTTGAGCTTTCACATTTCGAGATTTGGACGGTGGAAAAGAGGCTGCAATTTAAGATCAAATGGCACTAATTAAGCTCTGTGTCTATGGGATTGTCTGGGGGACTTTTCCACCATGTGGCCAGTTTAGAAAATGTGCCTATGATGCATAGACTCAAGTGGATTCCAAATACCAGTTGCACATTTTTTTAAAGAAAATCTTAATTCCATTTTCAAAATATCCCTCTCTGTTACACATGTGTAGTTGATGGTGCTTGGGATGAGTGGACCCCCTGGAGCCTGTGCTCATCCACGTGCGGTCGAGGTTATCGTGACCGTACCCGTACATGTAAGATGCCTAAGAATGGAGGGGAGCCTTGCCGTGGCCCTACGAGACAAACCAAGTTTTGCAACATCGCCGTCTGCCCAGGTGAGAGAGGACTTTTAAGATATCAAAGAATCATTTTAATGATAGCTTTTAGATTCCATGATGTATGAAAATAAGCAACTGTGCAATCAAATAATGTTCACACATATTATAACACTTATTATGATTTCTACATGTCAGTTTGTTGTTAAACTACCATCATTGACTCTTTGAGACCTGATGAAACCACTTATTGGTATAAGTGGTTTCACCATCACGAAAAGCAGCTACAGTGGCAGGTTGACATTACATCTGATGCAGCCACAGAATAAAAGCCTCCGTAGGCATTAGTCAGTGGCTTTGAAATTAACTACCAATGACTCATACAGTATCCATGGTCACACAGTACATCAGACTTCGTGCTTATTCTGCTACCCACTCATGTGGTGAAAGGTTTCTTATTCTGAAGTCACAGCTGAAATATGTACACTTAGCTTCTTCTCGTTCTGTTGCACCAGGGTTCTTTATCTATCAACAGTAGAACATATTTCTTTGTTGCAATAGCATGTTACCATCAGTCGCTGTCTCTATGAGCTACAGCTAAACTGCTGCTAATTGAAAACAGCAGATGGGCTGTTTTAAACTCATTATTGAGAGATTATTGCACATTTCATTTGAAATTGAAATTGAGAGGCTTTAAGTCAGCCCATTTACCATGATAGAATTGTTATTTTGACCAATCTAACATTTTAAGATTAAACACTTTATTCAATGTATTTTACCACCAGGCTACATTTATGCAATTGTGATTTGTTTTCTCTCTTTTTCTGAGTTATTAACTCAAAAAAGAGGAAAAAAATCATCTTTTCAGGCTTTTATCCCAGAAACCTTAATATGGTTATGAAAAGTTTTTTTTCCCTGATGTCAATCATTATTCATTCTCATTTAGATGAGATGGATACCTTTGTACACGATTGACACATACAGTCATGCTTGTAGGACAGATGACCATGAATAACTGTCTTTCACTTAAAGTCAGTCAAATAGGTCATGTGAAATGTATCAGCGTCAGTGCTTGTCCTCTTGTCCTTGCACTCTCTATAACTATCTTGCGATATCTGCTCCTCTTCCTCCCTCTAGTGGACGGACACTGGAATGAGTGGTCTGCCTGGACCACATGTTCTGCTTCTTGCTCCAACGGCACCATGCAGAGAACACGGGAGTGCAATGGGCCATCCTACGGGGGCTCTGAGTGCCATGGCAGCTGGAAAGAGACAGCCAACTGCTTCCTGAAAGATTGTCCAGGTAAAAGAGAAACTAACTTCCATATTCAAGATTCACTATCCAAATAAATGATAAATCAATAAAACATGTCACAATCCACAGTTCATGATGTGAAATGTTCTCTGTCTTTAGTTGATGGACGCTGGCATGCATGGAGCTCATGGGGCAGCTGCAGTAAGACTTGTGGAGGAGGAATCCAGCAGAGGCAGAGAGTCTGTGAAGGACCTTTCTTTGATGGAGAGCCTTGCCCCGGAGAAAAGGGAGAACAGAGGCGTTGCAGTGAGAAGAGATGCCCTGGTTAGTGACTCAAATACAATTAAAAAGGGTGGCCACACAATAATACAATTAAATTAGAAAATAGATTAATAACCTTCTGCTCATCCTTGTAACTTTATAGAGCCCCATGAGATCTGCTCAGAGCAAAACACTGGAGATGTTGTGTGGAAGAAGACCCCCGCTGGAGACATGGCTGCCATTTCCTGCCCTGCTGATGCCTCAGGTACAGTGAGGACAGCAACATGCTTTACCTGTTTTTAATAAACATGTCTGTTAATCATCCTTTATTGTGTCATCTACAAGTCTGTACTTTCTCACATAACAGGCCTTATTCTGCGCCGGTGCACCCTGGATGCCGTAGGTCTGGCCTCCTGGGAGAGCCCTACTTACATCAAATGTATCTCCAAGAACTATGAGAACATTCAGATGCTGGTAAGCCCTGAAAGCATACTCTAATTACATACTAAATGATTCATCTGCTGTGTACATGGCCAATTCCCCAGTAGTTAAGTTAAACCAACAAAAGTCAAATAGTCAAATTAACCTCTCAACACTTCTTCTGTAGTCAAGGGACTACATTTCCAAAGCACAGATGGGGCAGAGCGTGGACGGGATCGCTGAGGTGATTTCCCGCCTGAGATTCTCCTCCGATGAAGCTGCAAAGTACACCGGCGACCTATTGGCTGTCATGGAGATCTTGAAGAACACCACAGAGCTGTACAAAGGAACCAGGCTGAGACTGAGCAATGCTGATGTCGAGGTAAGCTGAAATCTTATCTGTTAACACCTGAAGGAATAGATTTATTCTCAGCCAATGTCTGTGCATCTTCCAAAATTATATCAGGGAGCATTCTCTATCTCATGTCTCTCCGACCAAAATTAGCTTCTAATTAAGCTGTGTTTCGTACCTTCTTATAACTCTGCCTCCATTTAATGACCTGCAGAACTATGTCCAGACCATCAGCAACTTACTGAAGGAGGAACACCATGACAAATGGGAAGAGGCACAACTGGTATGTGATAAGAGGGTGTATTTATGAGTGAATGTGAGCAGGGGAGAAAATAAGTCTGTTGTGCTAAAGTTCTTGTGATGGGATGAGTGTGTGAAGGACAAATTCAGGGAGATGTGAAAATATGGTTGGTGGATGACTAGGGTATGACGTGTACTCTCAAATGCCTTTTTACTCACCCAAACTTTGGATTAGAACAAAATAGGAGTATAATGTCAAGAGCTGAATTGATCCTAGAATAGAGAATTACTAGAATAAAACATTAGATTATACATATTTCTAGAGTTTGATTTGTCATTCAGTTCTGCCTCATTTTCTAAAATTCGTTCACAAGTAAAAGAATTGACTCGTTTGACCACCTGTTGAGTGATAGCAGGGAAATTAGAGCTCCTGCTGTGAAAGAGGAAACAGCAATCGAGTTCCTTTAGAAAGATATTGAAGTCTAGCAAAGTTAGACAAGCAAAAGACCCCCCCCCCCCCCACTTGCAGAGAGAAAACACATATTTGTGCACAAATTGAAAAGTGGATAGTGAAATAAAGAAGCCACAGGGTCAAGTGAAAATGACCACCGATAAGGTGACAGATAGAGAAAGAAAGAGAGCGTGAGATTGAATCAGGGAGAATCACGACGCCCACTTTGCAATCTGGGAGTCTCTCTGCCATCCTACATACCGATAGCAGTTGTAAATGGACAGCACATTGGACGCAAGCACCCACCTCGCGCCCACATCACTGCAGTTCTGCGTCAAAGACACGCAAGTCAGACTGCCCTCCCTTCCACTGAGGGAGAGAACAAAAAAACCTCTCTATGAATCAACAGCCTGCCCATTTATGGCCTGGAGGAAGTTCTGAGGTTGCATAGCAGCAAGAAGTGTATTTTTCCCTTCTTTTTTTCTCTCCACTACTGAGTGCTGTGAAAGAATAAGACTAGACAGGCATGAAAATATGAATTCTACATATGTGTATGTAACGGTAGCCTTGATTAATTATGCCAATTGTGTAACTTGCATATAATTAAACATATGACGCTACGTGATTGTGCCGCTGTCATTTTCCCCCATATCCCCTCTTTCTCACTCTTTGTCCTTTTTGTCTTTTGTCTAGATGGGTGCCAACATTAAGGAATTCCTCCACCTTGTTGAGGACTTTGTGAACATGATCGGTATGCAAATGAGCGGCTTTCAGGACATTTATGAAGTCACTGAGAATTTAGGTGAGCCCAAATTTCCTCTGCCAGCTGTTTTGTATGATTTGTCCTTTCACGAGCCAGGGTGCATCAATCATAATCTCGCATATAAGCAGCAGCAGAATGCATCAGCTATAACTCTGACTTTTGTGTCAAGTCCATCAGCTGTACCATATTACATGTGTCATCTCCAAGGTGGTGTGCGGGTGTATTTGGCAAAACACATCTATGGCTTTTAACTCTACATCACATTCTGAATCACTCTGAAGTCACACTGACACTTGTGTGACAGTTTTGGCAGTGAAGACAGTGAAGGTGACATTCTCACAGGATTTACTTGGTTATGACGACTCCGGTCAGACGCACATGACACATGAAACCAGAATGTACTTGGCATCAGACGATTCTTCAACCAACGCAGTGTGAAAGAAATGGTGCAAAAGAAGATGACCTCAAAGTCCTGTCCACTAACCCCTGTCTCTCATTCTGTGTTCCTCTCAGTGCTGAGCATTCACAAGCGCCCCACAACCACCAGCACCAACTTCATCTTCCCTGTGAAGGGCTGGAGAGGCATGCTGGACTGGGTCAGGACATCTGAGGAGAAGATCTCAGTGTCCCGGGATGCTCTGTCCATTGAGAAGACTGGTAAGATCAAGCAAACATAATGTCCTAGATCAGTCAAAGTTTAGTCTTGTGCTTGTGAGTCTAAGCAATATTTTGTTCTTTCCAGATGGCAATGATGCTTTTGTGACTGGCATTGTCCTCTACAGAAACCTTGCTTCGATTATGTCCTTCCAGAGGTAATACAATTTCTCTGCTTTTATGTTTATTTAAATGGTCTGCCATGAAATATATTTTGCTGCCACAAGGTGGCACCCCTTGTTGAAAGACTTACAACTTCTATGTTCTCTTTTTTTTTGCCTTATGTTTTCTTTGCAATGCCATGCAGACACAAGATGTCATACCTCATTCAACTACAATGTCTCCTATGGACAATTCTGACTGTAATTTTCTGTTTCTCTGCAGTAACACTACCCTCCTCAACTCCAAAGTGGTGACAGTGATTGTCAAGCCCACCCCGGCCCTGCTGTCATCCCCAGTTGAGATCGAGTTCCCCCACCTGTATAACGTAAGTCCCCATAGTTACTCAAACTAATGGAGCTTTGTGAAAAATATCAACCCGCCTCTGGCTGTTTGCTCGCTGCAGTACACAGCGCCTGACATTTTGCTGACATTTGCAGTGACACTGTGACTTTTACTTATACTTGTGTCAGTTGAAACCCTGCAAATATCACAGGCGAACCTAATGGTCAGTTGATGATCATAAGGAATCATGCACAGTAATTAGTCTCTCCAGCTGACAAGAAGCTGTTTTTAGCTGAATTACTGGGTAGGGTGGCGAGAAATGTGGGAAGGTGGCTGACAGCAAGCTGTTGCATCTCACAAGTTTATAGCATGCTGTTCTATCCTAATGACTTCTATTTTTTCTAAAGATTCCTCACACTGACTCCACCATCTGCCTCTCTTTTGCAGGGTACTGTGAATGAGACATGCCTCTCGTGGGACGAGAGCGAAACGTAAGTGTTTACCAAAGTTGTTTTTCTTCTTAAATGTGCGTCTAACATTCACATACATCTGTTTTCTGTCTTGGGTGGCCTTCATCACCTGATCTGGCGCATGTTGCTATTATCTCCTTGCAGCCAAGGTTCTTTCATTTATGCATCTGTCACTGCATATGAACATTCAACCCCCGAGACCTACATCCATCAGAGACAGAGCAATAATGTCTCCCAGACAGTAGCATTAGGCCTCACTCAGCTGTCTGACATACTCAACGGACTCAGAATTAAGAAATGACAATCACAGTGATCCTCAGTGGTTCTAGTTGAGTGACACTTCACATCCATCTCACATCATGAGAAGGGAAAAATACACAGACCCCTAGAGGTCACGCCGCAGTGTCAATAAAGAGACAGTAGCAGCTCTTCCTCCCTCGCCTGTGTGCCATGTTTGCTGCTGAGGTTAATGGCTGTGGCGCATGGGATTTTTTTTTAGATGTTCAGATACATTTGAATAACTTATGAAAGGAGCTCCTGGTGGCCTGGCCTGGATCAAACAGCCCCAGGCCCGCTCTGCCCTCCTGGAGAGTACACAGGTGGACCATTTGCATTTAGATTGATTTGTAAACTTGTGTAGGGTTGATAAGAAATGAAAAAGCACCTGCATCCAGATACCCCCACCCCACCCCACCCCACACACACCTTTTAACATAAGCCACAACAACCAGAGTCAAGGCATAAGGCAAAGAAAAAATTGAATGAAAGAAGAAAATGTAATTAACTCTTATGCTCTCAGGGGGGAGGGTGATGTGCCCCTAGTCAAATTAGATTCATTTATGATAGCTGATGTGGTTAATGGGAGCATATAAACAGCGGACATGGTAGAAGAGGAAGCTCTGGCTTATGGTAGATTTTGTGGTCATTGCATTGTTACAGAGCCACATTTGTCTCTTCACATATAGAGCTCTGTTGGTTTTTCCATCAATGAACTTTGCCAGATGGATACAGATAAAAATTCTCAGAGACTTTTTGTGATATGCAACAAATTGCAGGACACATGATGATATTTGTCTTACTTTTTATCACACAACATTCATCCCATGTGCATGTTATGCCAACTTGAACATAGCAGACATTAACCTGTGCAGCCTAGCCTGCATAAATGCCATACCAGTTAACTGCCATGATGATTTTGTCCTGTGGTTGTGCACCCATGACGCTTGACCTGCAAGCTATGATACAATACAATATGATACAACAGATAGAATATAAGTGGGGATAAACAGGACAGATATTAAACAAATAATTTGTGAAAAATCACTTTTTTGTTTTTGATTGCATAAAATAAAACTCACTATTTTGTTTTTGATTGTAGAAATGTAGACAAAAATCATTTGGAGTGTTTTTCAGATTCCCCTTCTTCTTTTTCAAAAGAGGGAACATATTGTCCTTTGTCCCCAGTGCACTGGGAAAATGTTGCCAGTAATCGTATGCACGAAAGGAAAGATTGTCTACAACAAGAAATGATACAGAGTATGCTAATAATGAGATTTATTCATTCCTATCATCATTTATCATTGAACAGATGGCTATTAGTCACTTAGAAGTGTAAAAGCCATCATCAGGGCTTTCCTGAGATGCAACTGAGAACCTCAGGTTATAAGAAATATTTATTTTTATGACACTGGATCACAGAACTAAGATTACAACATTTAAATTTTACATAGAATGTAAAACAGTATGTATTTTTTTCTCTATCGGGCTATTTAAAAATGCAGTTCTGAGTCAGTAGGTAAAACATTCCTAGTATTTATTTTTCTCCATGTACCTATATACAGTATATAAAAGAAAAATGTCATGAAGAGACGTTCACATGAGAGATTTTTCTGATCTCCTCTCTTCTAACCCGTCATTGCCTGTCCCTCCTTCCTTGTGCAGTTCCTCTCTGCTCGGGTCTTGGTCTGATCGGAGCTGCAGAGCGGTCCCCGTTCATTCATTCAGAACCAAATGCGTGTGTGACAGCCTCTCCACCTTCGCCATTTTAGCGCGCGTCAACTTCGACTCGGTAAGTCTTCTGTCTCCTCACAATTCGTCCTTGTTTTTGTCCACCATTCATCTAATATGCTTCGGTGTTTGTGTCAATGCGGTGCAGTGTGAATGTCTGGTGCTTGTTTTCGAGCGGTTTGCTGTAGCGCTGCCTGCCAGCTCCTCTTTGTCTCTGTGCAGGTGCCGCCGCTGATCGAACAATTAGAGCCTGGCTGTTTTTACTGACGGGAAATAACCTAGCAACATGTTGATTAGCGGGAAATGCATTTAGGTTTTAAAATTAAAAAATTAAAAAAACAGTATTGCATATTTGCATGGTGATTTTGCACGAGCTTGATTTGATGCATATTTACTTTCATCCAGCTGCATAATTGACAAAATAAAAATTATCGCAAGCTTTGGGAAATGGCATGATGACAATTAATGTATTCATTCTAATGGCTTTTTGTTGGCTTTGCAATATGGGTTTGAATTTAATTTCGGATTATGCATGATTTTACAATAATTCACATAAACGTAAGAGTCCTGTCCACACCATATGCTGTGATTGCTAAAACCTGCCTTTACGCAGTGCTGTGTTTCATGCGCAAATGTTTAATTTCCCCCGTAGTCAGTGCTGCTTCTAAAGCTAATCGTTCTGCAGTTGCCGTGGTAACGGCTTCTGCAGCGCGCACTCGGCCTGTGTGATTTCTGATAACTGAGATGCTGAAGGAAAAAACATCCAACATAGCCCCCTCCTTTCTCCTCTGAACAGCCCCACAGGACAGAGGAAATGTGCTGTCCATCTCTGCTGCACACAAAGAACAATCAACAGATGTCTGTTAGCTTGAGTAGTTTTATATATTTTAAATGTGCATTTAGTTATTTTTCTAATTTTATTTAGTGTGCATTCAGTGGCAAAACAGCTCAAGGTGTGGATTGCAGTCTATTTCTGCTGCTAAAACCTTTCAATTTCTTCATCTTCCTTCCCCCCCAACCTGTTGTTTACAACTTAGATTTGCTGTTGCTGGTCCAAATAGTGCCTCCCATGTTTGTTACAGGCTGCACATGCCGCCTTCTTTAAACCTCCCATTATAGCAAAAGACAGCTGCAGCAATCATTCCCAATATCTCTGAATGCTCGATTACATCCACCCCCTCTTCCTCATCTTCCTCCTCCTCCTCCTTCCTCTCCGGCCACAGCAGCGAGTCTGCAAATGCCAGAGAGGCAGACCAATGAGAGACAGACGTCTGGTCATGCATTGATGCCCCCCCCCGCCCCGCCATCTCTCCATCCATCCTTTGATGTGTGGACATTTTCAATAATGTCTTCCTGTGAGCCTTATGAGGAAGACCAGAGAGAGAGAAGTGAGCCAAATGCTGTAGTGGGTTAGGCTCTCCTTCGATACGGTCTGATTTCAGGGCTCGTGTAGCATCATGTATGGTGGAAACATGATGGTCCAGTGGGAGCATGCCTGTGACCACTGGGGTAATCAGTTAAAAAATTTAACAATAGAAAATGGTTTTGGCTTATGGTTTCCCTGGACATTTTTCCTATGTCTACCTCAGATTTATTAAAAATGAGAACATGAGATTCGGTCAAGGACAGTCAGAAGACATGCCTCATTTTTAGGTCAGCCTGGTTGTCTGGATTTCAAAGAGGCCCATAATGCACCCATCAACCCAGATTTAGAGATTGTGAGGAGGGGAATCAGAGCATACTGTATCGTCCTTGTTATTTTTTTTTCCCCTGGATTCGGTAAAGGCTGAAGCAAAACTGTTCTGCTTGCTTCCATCTGTTTTGGGCCACTTCTGATGTAGTTGGATTGATTTTAAAGCAAAATCACCACACTTAATTAGCGTTTGGCTGCCGTAGGCCCAACTTCAGAAAATCCTATACGGAGCACATATTGAGATGGAGAGGAACAATCCCTCAAGGCTCAGCATTGTGCTTTAAATTCAGAGACACCATCAACATAAGCAAATGTATTAGAGGCCATGTTTCACGTTCGCTTGCAAAGTAAGAATTTATGGCCATCTTAAATCAAATGAAGGCCAAAGTGGTGTCTATGTCTTTCTCCACTATCTGTGCTATTTTGGAGATTTATTACATTTCAGGACCTTTTCTCACTCACCTTTCGGAACCACTTAGCCCTTTCTCACCTTTTTCTCCCACAACACTTTATCAAAAATATAATCACACTATTTGTCAATGGGGACTCGATCATTTGTACAGACTATTGTCATCCAGCTCACACACTTAATGGTAATTACAATCTGACCAGAGGTGTTAGATTAACTCAAAGCCTTATTAAAGCCACAGGAGTAGGTGAGAGACAGACAAAGATTATGGGCGCAGTGAAATCACACATTTAGCTGCTTGGGGGGGTTGTAGGTGTGTTAGCCAGGCAGCTACGGCTTGATGAAGTCTCAAGGAGCTGAGATTTGTATGTGCAGCGGCGACCCGTCAGTCCTCCAGGTGAATGAGCAGCAGGGAGGACAATCCTTCCTCAGTTTTCTCCTTCAGGGGCTTGGTGTCAGGGCTGTTAGAAACATGGGACGGGTCCCCGCCGCTGGCAGTGGCAAGTGCTAAGCTGCAATCAGTGATCATACGGGCAGGAGGGGGCAGATTAATGCGCAGGTGATAATGGTTCACCTATAGGGGATGGGCAAGGAGCTGCTGGTCGGCTCATCGACAAACAATGGTGAGAAAATGCTAAAATAAACCTAATGGGGAGAGAAAAGGAGCAGCTCTGGATGTCTGTCAGTGATTACAAGGTTGCTGTAGCAGCTCTAACTAATGACTGAACACAGCAACCCCCCCCCCCTGAACTGCCGCTGGGAATTGAATCACCCCCCACCACCACCACTGTCACAGTTAGCAGAGATATATATATGTGCAATAGCCTCCTCGCCTCATTTGCTGACTCAAAAGCTCAATGGAGAAACGCAGTGACCCCGACCATTTGTTTAGTTTGCCGCTCCGTCTTTCTGACATGTTCACCTTGGGGTCACCTTGCCTCAGACGTGGCCTGATTGTGCCATTCAGCTGCTGCTCTACAGGGATCTGTCTGCTATTCTAGATAGTGCACACCCAGAGGCTCCCTTGCTGCGCGCATATGTGTGTGGACTTCAAAGCTGGATTTCTCTCATCATGAATGTGTTTGTGCGCACATGTTTGTGTGTGTGTGTTTATAATCATCTCTAAGAGGCACATTTTGTCTTGTCTCCTCTCTGTAGATCATGGACAAGGCGCTGCTCCCATCCGTTACCCTCATCGTTGGCTGTGGGGTCTCCTCTCTCACCCTGCTGCTCCTCATCATCATCTACGTCTCCGTGTGGAAGTAAGTAACCCTATGAGCAAAGTTCAGCCACGTCAGCCTTGAACAGTATCTGCTGTGTGCTCTGGTGTCTCTCTCCTCTACCCGCTCATTCCTTAACCTCTTTTCCTCATCCTTTTCAAAACCCCCAGGTACATCCGCTCCGAGCGCTCAGTTATCCTCATCAACTTCTGCCTCTCCATTATATGTTCCAATGCCCTCATTCTCATTGGACAGACTCAGGCTCGCAACAAGGTAAAGCACTCTTCTAGACAACCTTTCTTTTCAACCCCTCTTAAACTCTTTGCTTTGGGGACTTTAGAAGTAGCAGCGCCACTAACACAGATTTCTCATCTTTCCTCTCTATCTCCCCTTCCTCCTGGCACTAAAGGTTGTGTGCACTCTTGTAGCTGCTCTCCTGCACTTCTTTTTCCTCTCCTCTTTCTGCTGGGTGCTGACAGAAGCTTGGCAGTCCTACATGGCTGTCACCGGTCGTCTGCGCAACCGCATCATTCGCAAGCGCTTCTTATGCTTAGGTTGGGGTAAGAGCCCTTGCCTCTATGTTAAACTCTTTTTCCCACCTATGTGCATCACCTTTCTTAAAAACTTTTTTTTTTATCATTCCATGTTCTAACTTTCCCCCCTTTTGCATTTTTCACTATTTTAGGCCTACCTGCACTGGTCGTGGCTGTCTCTGTGGGTTTCACAAAAGCCAAGGGATACGGCACTGTCAACTAGTAAGTCTAGGCTTTATTGGCCCTTCTGTTTCTCTGGATTTATTCTGAAAAGTTCTTTATCTTAGCTCAAGCATTAATATTCTTCCTCCTTCTCTTTTCAAGCTGCTGGCTGTCTCTTGAGGGCGGACTCCTCTACTCCTTTGTTGGCCCTGCTGCAGCTGTTGTTTTGGTACATATTCTGACTTTGACATCCCAATTCATCACAGTGCATAGTCTGTTTGTAAATGCATTACCCATTAGTGTATGTCTCATTTAACTTTTTCCTTTGGTTTTGCAAACAGGTGAATATGGTCATTGGTATTCTGGTCTTCAACAAGCTGGTGTCCAAGGACGGCATCACCGATGTGAAGCTGAAGGAGAGAGCCGGGTAGGTCTTATTGATCTTCTTTGTACACCACAGTATTGCGCTTATCGCAGTCATCAGTGCCATTACAGGTATATTAATGATGTGGTCTGATATCAAGCCTCACAATCAAACAACAGGAGTGAATGAAGCTCCTCCAGGAGCGAACCTTTATGAGCCTGTTGAGTCTAATGCGTTGTTGTCTCACCCTGCAGGGCATCACTTTGGAGTTCCTGCGTGGTTCTGCCCCTCCTGGCCCTCACCTGGATGTCCGCTGTCCTGGCCATCACTGACCGCCGCTCTGCACTCTTCCAGATCCTCTTTGCTGTTTTTGACTCTCTGGAGGGTTTCATCATTGTCATGGTTCACTGCATCCTGCGTAGAGAGGTAAGGAAAAAATACACAAATTAAAATAAAACGGCAACTTGTTTTATGTGTTTTTCTTTATAAGGTTACATGAGTGCTGGTTCACATAAATGTTTCCCTCCACCCATTAGGTTCAGGAAGCTGTAAAGTGCAGAGTAGTCGACCGCAAAGACGACGGCAATGGAGACTCTGGCAGTTCCCTTCACAATGGCCACTCCCAGCATATGGTAAATTTCTTGGCTTTTTGCCTTTTTAATGTCTTGAGTGCCTCTTGCATTTTATCCCTAAATGAATATGTGCATACACTGATAGAACATTTTTATTCTTTCATCAACAGCCTGATAACGAAAAAGATGGAGATTCAAGCAGACAAGGTTAGTCCCTTTTACATCTACTTTTTCCTCTTTCGCTTAACCATCTTTCATTTGCATTTCAGTTTCTGTGAGCCTCGCACTTAAAACATCAAATCATGCATTTAATGACAACGTATTTGTTAAACTAAATTTTCAGATGTGGTGTGGTTCTTTTAAAAAAAATCTCTTATCATTTTTATTTAAAAAGGCATGAAGAGCTCCTCTGAAGAGAAGATGCCTCCTCCTCAGCTGCCTCTTCCCATGGGTTCCAACTTCCACACCCTGCCATCCAGTCATGGCAAGAGCCACATGCAGGCAGTTCCTGAATACTCCAGCCACACCCTCACCCTGAAGAGAGAGAAGAGCCGCCTGGCGGGAGGAGTCGACCCATCCTGCGGGAAACCTGTGTACGTGTGCGAGGGAGAGCTCTTCAAGCAGATGGACGCCGATCTCGCTCGGGCTCAGGCCGAGGGCAGCATGTCCGACGGCAGCGGTTACGTCCTCATGCCCAACACTACCTCCACCCTGAGGTCCAAGCCCAAAGATGACCCGACAAAATATAACATCAGCGTGGAGCAGCTGCCACAGGCCAGGCTGATGCACCTCAGCGGGCCTTTTGCCGAGCCACAGGCTGCCTTCGGGATGAAGTCAATCCCCCCTGACCAGGTCAGCATGTCGTATTCAGAGAGGGACTCACCCATCCAGAATATCCACAACATGTCCAGTGAGTCTCACATCACTCACAGCAGCCTGGAGAACACCTTCGAGTCCATGAACTCCATGATGTCCAAGAGTGAGACCATCTCTACACTGTCCATGAGTTCTTTGGAGGTAAGAAGAGATGGAATAGTGTAACCTCTTGCAAAAGAGTTGTTTTATGGATTCTTGTGCCTCTCACATCTGAAACTAAACCAACTTCTGTTGTGTTTCTTTTTCTTTGCAGAGACAGAAATCTCGTTATGCTGAGTTGGACTTTGAGGTAAATTTTGTTTCGATGCTCTTTTTTGAAAACATTCCAAACGATTTGCGTGAATGTTTAACATATTGTAGTAAGTGTTAATTTTGAGGGTGTTTTGTTTTTCTTTGTCCTCTTTAGAAGATAATGCACACAAAGAAACGCCACCAGAACATGTTCCAGGACCTAAACAGGAAGCTGCATCATGCCGAGAAAGACAGAGAGTCACCTGCCTCCGACAGCAAGGTATCATATAATGATATTACGATCATCAACCGCTTACATAAATGGTCATTTTGAGGAAATGCAGAACCAAAGAGATGAAAAGTAAAACAGGAAGCATAAAAGAGGCAATTCTAATGTTGAAATAGATTATTTGATGTATAAAAGAAATGACCCTATAAAACAACCAGTGATTTGTGGATTTAATTGTGGTTGTCATCACCTTGCGGTCATTTGAATAAGGATGTATTTTCTTCCTTCCTTCTTACAGTCTGTGAGATGGAGTGTGTCTTCAGGAGGAAGTGACAAAACGAACCTCAGTGTGAGTGTTTATATACAACCTCACAATCTCAAAATTTACTGCCTATAGATAAGACACACCATCAGATATTACACTTGCCTCACTGACGAATAATGTCCCCAAATGACGATATGACTTTCATTTTTAGTAAATCACAATTAATGTAATGAGGCCCATTTCATTTTGATTAGATCAAGAATTGCTCAAGGCTGATGAGAGACACCAGTTCTAATATGGCTCCTCTTTCTACCCAAACAGGACAAACAGCAGGCTCCTTTGGAGAGGCCATGGGAGGGAGTCCGGGGAATACCACAGTCGCCCCCTGCATGGGTTCGCAAAGACCTGGAGCCCCTCGCTGCCTCACCTCTGGAGCTTCACTCTGTGGAGTGGGAGAAGACCAGCACCACCATCCCTCTAGTGGGACAGGATATCATTGACCTGCAAACAGAGGTCTGAGGGGGAGGAGGGGGGCTAGCAAAGCCACCTGATTTCACCTTGGTCACCTTTTTGGTTTGGTAATGGTATCCTGTATGGATAGAGTAGAGGAAACCAAGAAAGTGAGAAAGTTGGTCCCAGAATCAATGTCTTCAAACCCTCAGCCACAGCAGGAAGGAAGGGAGAGAAGGAGAGATGGACTGTAGGTGGTGGTGATGGGATGATCAATGTAGCTTCTCTGTGTGGACTTAAACCATCAGTGTCAGAGTGCTCTGAAGCTCAAATGGTTAATGGAGTGACCAGTGGTTTCCATGGACCAGGACTGGCTGTGGTTCCATTTCCACTTCACTGGGAGTTTCCTGAACCCTTCAGCCTGGGTGCAGAAGATGTGGTCGACATGTCTGAGCCTCTTTTTTCCTTCACTTAACTTTGGAGAAAAATAATATAGTATGACAATGTGTGTCCTCCCTGCTTTTTGGGAGGACAACCGGAACTCTTGGCTGCTCCACTTACAGTCAAGTTAACTTCCAAAATTGACAAAGAGAGCCGAAGGCACCAATTCCATGCTTGGAGTCCAAAACTCTGCACATTGGTAGATGGGCACACATGTTTTGTTTTTGTGCCGTGGGTTGAATTGTTTTCTGTTTCTGTGTTTGTTGGCACTGAAACTGCTTCAAACAGCCTAAAATGAGACTCTTCCATAATAGACTCTGTAGTAAGATCTCTGCTAAAGAGTGGGCTTAATCATGCGGATACTGCTTCTTACTCTTGTTTACACCATGGTTATTGTCAGTGTTATGATTATCATTGTTATTGTCATTATTGGGTTTATACACTATAATTTTTCATCCCCCTTTTGACTGTTGGCAACAAGTTTTATTGTTCTTCAACTGTGACCTAAAACATTAGGTTCTCAAAAATGATTCAATGCATCTTTAATGTGTTGTGAGCCCTTATGGACTGCATTGGGACAAACACACTGAGTGGTGATGGAGGTGGTGGTTAGTTACCACATTTTCCTGGTTTCTCCAGCATTCTGTTTCGATACCAAAACACCAGCACCAGGATGGACATAAACTCTCACACACACAGGAAGAGCAGTGTACTCTGGGAAAACGCTGGGTGGAAATGTGAGGAGTCGGGGTATTACCCTCCCCTCTTAGCTGGCACAAGATGCAGGCTCCTCCATGTGGAACATGTGGATACGAGGGGTCAACGAGACCCTTCATCATCACCCTTTTGTTTCTCAGCCTTGCAGGACTCTTGGACCAAGCAGAGGCTCCTGGCGCTGACAGAACTTCCAATCCAGCGTCAGGTCCTCAAGACTTCAACACATTTGTGTTTTCAGCCATCAATGTGAAATAGTGCAATATGATGGACGCTTGATGCTCAAGCAAGACTGATATGATTTAGGCAGAAATTTTTTCTTACCAGTGTTTCAAAACTTTTATACCATCTTCCTCATATTTACAGAGCATATAGATGCTTTATGAGAATTTTGAATGACAAATCTGTATTAGTAATTCAAGGAATTTATTCTCTAGAGATTTATTAGCACAAGACTCCATATTTGGAGCTCTCTGTGACAGGTAGATAATTGTACTTCTATACAGCAAACATTATATAGGATGAATGAATATCTCTAAACTGTGCTTCAGGATATTTGTTATTACCCTCCGCTGTGTAGCGATGGGTAATTGAACCTCACGTCTTCTGTAACTGTGTTTTTGATAACCTTGTCAGTAACTCAGTAGTATGTAATACCAGCCAATTCCACTGTCCCCTCAAATTCCTCTGTCCTGCCCTCCGCCCCATTCATACCTCGAGTTACATGTATTAAATACCCAGTTATATTTTCTTGTCCTGACTTTGTTTTTTATGTTCTGTTTTCCCTCCTGTAAATGTACAGTTTTCACAGCACAAAATGAATGTGACTTATTTTTAATAAAACACAAATGTATTAAATGAAGAATGTAGTCCTCAATTGTTGATGAATACATTAGAGTGGTGGAATGCAACTTGTTTTATCCTCTGCGTCTTATCATCTAATTTAGAACAACTGAACAAGCACGATCCCCTGCAGAGTCAAAGCAGCATGTCATCTGACAGCGATATTTAAAACCAGAACAAAACAAATCAGCAGCTAAAAATAAAAGTGGTATCATTAACCAACAAACTTAAAATACTGCAATATGTGCAAAGTGAGACAGAACAGGGACTTTGAACCCATGCCACATTAAAGCCTCTGGCAAGCATTTTGCGCTCTAAATATAGGTGTGATTTGCAGGTACAAATACAGCAATCTCCTAATGTGATAAAAGTGTATTTTTCCTCTGTTCTATTTTCATGCTTTGCAGGGCAACAATTCATTGCAGAGAAAAAAAAATTATGAAGTTGAGAAATGAGAAAACAAACAAATTTGACAGGGGCCAAAATATGATTATGACCTCTTTAAAAATAGGACATGTTCTCAACGGTTTAAATTTAGTTTTCCACTGATTTGTCTGCAGTATTGCCCCTCTGTGTTCTCTCTTCTCCTCATAATCTGTTCTTGTTTGTTTTAATCCAACCAGTACACTGTAATTGCACTGAAAAGCATAAGAAAAGGGAGATTGACAACAATAGAGCACTGCTCTTATTGTAAGCTCAACTGAAGAGCAGACTGGCCTCTGTACAAACGGTGCTTTAGTGTATGTGCCATTTCTCTCCTGCATATAATGTTTGTTACAGCATCATGTGATATGCACCATTTTCACTCTGGCAAATATTTTTTCCTTTGTGGAATATTTTGTGCTAATTAAATTTCACACCAAAAGTCATCTGTGTAATGCACGCTCTGGAGAATTTGAGCAGTAACTTTGGAGCAGCATCTACAATGCATTTCAAAATTATACCAGAAGAGTTACAATAGCCACCCCTTATGTGTATTTCTTTCATGTCCCAACCTGCAGATAGTTGCAATCAGTGAGCAAAAAAACCAAACTGACTGAAAAATGGAGAGACGGGGTCAGAAACAGACAAGCAGAAAGAAGAACATTCAGAAAAAAGAAACTTGTGCACACATTTTAATACTATAATTTATATTCACATAAAAATACATCAAAAGAAACTTCTGTCTGCATACTTATTTCATCATAATACACAACTAACAACTAACCACTGCCACTTACACACCCACTACATATAAACATACAAGTACATTGATAGTTTGTATGTAGCTATAAAGAAGCCCAGATCATTGCGTGTTAACTCATATCTAAACATAATCTCTCCTCATCAGCCGTTAACAGATCCAGCACAATCAAAATCACAGTAATTAGTGCAGTGTATGCTGATGCAGTGGGTTTGTGTGCGTGCACCTTCCAATACTGATCCAAACTCACCATCCCCCCTAACTTGAAACCCTGTATCAATTAGCACCTTGCTGGCAGTAACAACAAGGTGCTGGCTGTCTCTTCATTGAAGGCTGTTGCTATAGAAACAGCAAATGCTTATCCTCAAGATGAGTGAAGAAGAGAATGCTTTTAAGCTCCAAAGAGATGGTAAACAAAAAATATAACACAATTTCTTTCCGTAGATAGTCAATTCCTCTCAATGACTCTCTTGAAATTAGTATAATTAACAACAAGGTCAACTCTGAATTGTTTTCATCTCTTGTAGTTAATAGCTTAATGACATGAAAAAGAGGACCATGAAGAACTTTATTATCTTACATTTGTAACTCCATGTACAGAATATTTAAATTTCCATGTTTTCCATCATCATAACTAGAGGGCACTCAGAAAGCTCATAACTCTGCCACTCCACAGGGCCCAGCTTTACATAAAATTACATTGGAAATCCATTCAAAACTTTTTGTGTTATCCTGCTTACAAACACACTCAAATAAACACACAAACGACACCAATCAAATAACCTTGGTGGAGGTTACTATCACAGTAATGCAATAATTCAACCGAAAAGAACGAACATACAATAGCACTTGGGGGGGAACAAAAAGAAGTTGTGAACACAATATTGATGATCACAACCTTTTAATTTGATATACGGTGTTGATATTGGCAGGGACTGCCTGAAAACTGGGATGAGAGGGGCAGCGACCTGGCCACCGCTGCTGGCCTGCCAACCAGAGAGTGGGCCAATGCAGAGGATGCAACCAGCTCTAACAGGAGTCCGAATAAGGAGCCGTGCTTCAGTGGGGAAGTGACACCAGTGCATATCCCCTATGGAGCCCATATTCACCTTCTTTTAGCTCTGTTTTTGGTTTCTACCAACTCCTGAGGGAGTTATCGATTCCATTTTGAAGGAAATATGCTGTTGACTGAACACCATTCTTACAATTCTTTTGGATAGATTTTTTACAATGACAAAATACTGTAGTTTCATGATTATTATGAAGCCAACCAAGCTTTACTAAGTAAAAGAAACCTCGCATTGTATGACTGACGTTGTCATTCTTGCAGGCTAACAAAACCTTATTACATTGTGTTCAGTTGTAGTACTGTGTCATGCTGTGTTTGCTACAAAACTGTGGGTTCACGTCATTACTGGGGGATAAGATTTTAGCTATTAAGATTATCTGCATCTGTTGTTTTCAGCTGGGGCTCAGCGTGTCCTTCAACTCAAATGATATTCGTCTTTCAGAGCATAACAGATCTAAAACCCGGACTGTGAGACGCTGAGATCGCCGGCTTGTCTGTTTGTTGATGGCAGAATACCTCTCGAATGTTGATACATATTTAAAGCAATCAGGCTCCACTCAGAAAATCAGCACATAGAGCAGGAATAATGAAGAGGACCGTGGATGCTGATTTTTTTTACGTGTTCTCTCACTGACCTGACTCTTTCACACACACATACTCACACCCTTCTTTTCCTTTCTCTCCTGATTGGGTTTGATAAAGAATGACTGTTCCCATATATATATATATATATATAACTCCTTTACATCTCAATTACAAAAGCCACATGTGGTGGATTACAGCTGCGTTTGTGCGTCATAGCTAAATGCCAGCAGTCTCTTGAGACTGGTTTCCTGGAGGGTATTATCACTTGTCTTACTTTCCGACCATAAGCTAACCCCAGGAGTTGACTGGACTGGAGGAGGCTAATGATCAGCTTTGGGGCTGAGTGAATGCAAATATCTTTCACACTGAAGTCTAGAACATTTTGTCCAATAAAATCAGCTTGAACCTGAACAGAGGGTAAATATGGTCACAAGTGAGTGTGACCTCATGAGTTGTTGGATTTATTTGCATTTAATCTTGTGCAGACATTGACGAAGCTGAGGGTATGACTGCAGCAGACTTTGGTGATTCGTTGGTTTGTCCTCCACTGCCTAAAGCAGGTTGACATTTTTGGTCTGTAGTGAAATGTCTTGACTGCGATGGGATGGATTGCCCTGACATTTTGGGCAAACTTTCATTGAGCTGATTAATTCTAATGGCTTTGGTTGGCATTCCCTGACTTTTCCTGTAGCACCACCAGCTGATCAAGGTTTTCACTTATTCTGTGAAATATTTCAACATCTACAGAAAGCATTGGTATGACATTTTATACAGACATTTAAGGTGCCCAGATGATGCATCCTAAGGACTTTGGTCATCCCCTTTATGTTCCTCCAACTCCTCTATGAGGTCCATAGTTTATATGTTGAAGAGAAAAATCTTAACAACCATTTGATTGATTGCCATGACATTTTGTACACACAGTCGTGCCCCCCTGGATGAATTGTGATGAATTTGGTGATCCCTTGACTTTCCATGTAGCACACATTGCTTCGTCTTATGACCAAAGACCTGTAAAATTTGTCACACACCCACCAGGCTCAACTGTACTTTGGGTTTAGGGCTATTTAGAAAATTAATATGGTGATGCATTTTAGCATTGTCATTACAGGCATTTTAGCATATTGACATTAACATTTAGCTCTGATTACAAACAGTCTGTATGTATGTGTGCCTTTACTAGTCCAGACCATAAGTACAAAATGGCCAATTACCATTTTTTTTAAACAACAACAACGACAACACTGACCACTATAATGCAGCTGTGAGTGAACGTTGCAGTGCTGTGAAACAACAGTTGAGTCTGTGCTGCTCAGTTGGGGGACATGGGATGTACTGTACCTTCACTGTTTCACTGTTGGCTGTTATTGGACATACCCTTCACATTGTAACCAGTTTGCTAGGTGAATCAGTTCTCCTTTAATTTTTGTCACGCTGCATGATCCATTATAGAATGCCCTGCCACTGTATCCTTGCCAGAAGACTTTAAATGCACAGACCACAAAGAATCTGAACACCTCTATCAATCCTGATGGTCAAATGCCAATACTGGCAATATCCCAGCAGTTCATGGAGCTATTGGTAACAAGGAGTTTCAGCAGATTTTGAAAATGCACATTAAGGAAAGCAAGAGGTCTAAGATTGTTTTGGTTTATTGCATGTTTCATAAATGTCCTCTAAAGAATGGAATTTTCCAGGAAACAAAAATAGACAGTATGTATATACACATCAGGTTATGTATGTTTTATTCAGTACCTTACTACAATGAGTCCATGCCAACACGCATGCTATTATCTCAGAAATACATGTATGTGTTGAGAGGGTACCCAGATGTATGTCAACATGTTTTTCCCACAGGAATGGATGAATTTTAGATGAGAGCTCTATTTCATGAAATTATTGATAGTCCACTGGTAGAAGGAGACACATTACAGCCATTATGCATAGAATCCAAGCATGTGGATTTATGAAAGCCTGCACTTAAAAGGCAGTTAAATCAGGCCATGCAAATATAATGTGGGTTCACATTAAATGTCATTTGGAATAATAATGCAAAAATGCTGCAAGGATTATTATGACAAAATTGTAATGAATGGCCATGCAAATACAGGTTATGAAAATGAATTGGTCATACAGGAACATCGTACCGCATCTTCTGGTCTGTATGACCTTAATTTGTCTTTGCTCAGGTTAGTGCTGTTGCCAGGATACTATTTCCTATGGCAACACTTGAGCCGACGAGGTGAGCAGCTCTGAAAAGATCCAGATAACTGGCTGCACTGAATCCTGTGGACCGGAAGGCCATACATGGCCATAGAAAAAGAAGTGCAGACATGCACAACCTCACAGAAAAACAGCCACCAAAAGCTCAGTTTGCTTAAAAGTGGTAGCTTCTGTTGTCTTCCAAATAGAACAAAATCACTTCCAGTTCCGGTTAGTCTTATTTACTGTTTTCTCAGAGGTCATTTTACATTCATATGGGTATCAGTTTAGGAACAAGAATCGATTTTATGAACAAGGACACTCCCATTATTACTCTAGTACTCTTTCTGAAAGATTGATCAGTATCCTTGCCAAGTTATTAGTTATTTTACACAGTTGTTTTGTAACTAATGCATCAGTCACCTACGTCTGTGAATACTGGAGCCTTCTGTTCAATAATGACTATTGCACTGCAATATTATATGAAACTCAATCTTCATTAGAAACAAAATCAGAGAAGCACTTGCTGCTCCATTCGCAGAGAACAAGGAATTCTTCTGTAAGACTGCTGTATGAATGCTAGTTTGTTCCACATTCATTGCAACACATAGAGAATGCTCTCAATCTGTACAAGGCCATACTGCCACCATTTGTTGCAAAGGTATTACTACCTCGGTTGTGCAAATTCCTCTTAGTGATGTGGAAGAGTACAAAAGAATATCCAAAATATATCCTCAAGTGTTCAAATCTAACCTGGAAAAGCAAGTAACATCAATTGCTTCAGGAAAATATTGTGCAAATGTTGTGTATATTACTCTGTTGCACACGTTGTGTAGCGTTTATACCTTTCTTGTCTTTTATTTCCTCACTTCATATTTAAAAACCAAGGATGTATCACAGAACATGGTGTCGTAAAAGGACTGCATTCTTTTTTTTTTCACAGGAGCTTCCCGATCATCATGGTCATCACTGAATAGCTTGACAGGATGCCGCACATCACCACAACAGCATGACGCTAACACTGCCTCATTGACCATCAACTGGATGATGGATGAAAAGGGAGGGTCAGGGAGGATGAGTTCATAAAACACAGAGCTGGGATGAGCATTATGAGGCAGAGAGGACTCTTCATCAGTGGGACTCCATGATGATGACTCATCTGTACTAAACACCCATCACCTCTCTTTAGTGTGCAAAGCTTCACTTTGTGCTGCTGATTCTGTCGCATCCAGCAGTTGAGAGATGAGCGCTGGATCTCATCATCCTTTGGCATATAGGATCACACCATAAGAATGTCAGATTAGTTTATGGTTTGTAGATGGTGTTTACAAAAAATGGATTTGAAATAAAATAGCCTGGCTCATGCAGCTTCTTTGAAGTGATCAATAGATACTAATACTGCATACAGAGGAAGGGACATCTCTCTGTCTATTGACTTGTTGTAAAACTTGGGAAATCTGTTGCATGCATCCAACAGATTTACAGATCATTTACAAGATTAAATGAAATATTCATACTGTTTGCTAGTATCATGAAAAGTTTAATCATTTATTACTACATGAAAATTTAGAGGGATTTTTTTTCCTGAGAATTTAATTTGTTGTAATTTGAGAATGTCATTTTTTGCTAATCAACAGGGGAAAGGGGACAATGCTCAATTAACACGCTTACCATTTAAATTTTAATTTGTTTGTGTAATCTTAAATACTCTTAGTCAGTGAAAAGCAGGTCAGTCTAACATGTAAAAATTAAAGATATGAAAATAAAAAATAAAAATAAATGTTTTTTTCTTCAGGCAAGCAATTCAAATTGTAAAATATATTTATAATGACATTTTACAGAGGCTCAAAGAAAAATCTATTTTCTCTTGGTTCTGGTACCAATTGGCATAAACAAATGTATTTTTAGGAAATTACTAAAAAGTAATAACAGAACAAATTATCTTAAACAGATGAAGTTACTAAACAGTATTTGAGGTTAGCTATTATCTAATTAGATAATTAGATAATTAAATATCACCTGATTGGATGTTATCCAATTAGATATCATCTAATCTGTATGATTTTACATAATCTTAATGCATGAGGTTTACCTAGTTGCCATTACTTACATGTTGAAAAATTCCACAGCATGACCACAGCCAGTTGTGGAATTTATAGTAACTAAGTAGGCTACATTAGCTAAAGTACTTAAGAACTAATTGGAGATATAGGCCAACTTGTACTTTACTTGAGTCTTCTCTTCTCATTCCACTACTTATACACCACTCCATTTCAACGGAAAATACTGCACTTTTTACTTCACTACCATTATTTGACAATTAATTAGTAGTTATTACTTACTTCATATTTATAAACTATGACATTTTGTTATGAATTACCCTACAGAGAATATATTCACAACTGAAACAATAATTTGTCAACAATTTGCAGAAAATAAACAGGCTACTATTTGGATAATCTTTTGAGTCATCATTTAGCTTGATTTCTCATGCAAATAATGACATGGTTCCAGCTTCACAAATGTGAGGATGTGCAGCTTTTTCATTTTTTAATAATTCATTTATTTATTTATTTATTTGTTTTTTAAATGACATGGTTTAAATCAGAGGTATTCAACCGGGGCTAGGGGTCCGCGGAGGTACTGCAGGGGGGTCGCGAAATTTTTGGTTGATTAGACAATTTTTTTTAATTTTTTTGATTTTTAATTCAAATTAAAAAATTTAATTTTTTATTTTTTTCCAAAAATTTAAATGTCTTTAAATACACATTAACATGAATCCAACATATTGTAGCGAACGGATAAATGGAGGCAGAAGACGTTATCGTTCAGTCAGCAATGCACACATTCAGCGACACACAGGAGCTCTCTCAACCTGTTCACCGGTTCACTCACAGCATGAGACTGCCCTAACCTGTCCCTACAAGCCTCTTGTATACAAAGAGTAGGACCCGCCCATATCGCTGCTGTACCAATCACGAGGCCGCATGTTTACACGCTGGCTCTGTCAGGTTCCCCGTGATTGGCCGAGAGCCTATTCAGTCCCCAGCTGACTAATATCCCAGACACAAGGACGCACGCTGCAATATTATTGAAAAGAAGATGCCTTTGATTAAAAAAAAAAAATAGAACAAAAAAAAAAAAAAAAAAAACGACGACATGTAGTTCACCCACGAATCCTTTAGCAATAATTTTTGCAAGATATTCCTGGTCTAAGATTTTCCTCACTCACCTAACTGAAAAACAAATACAGGTCAAGACTGCAGCCTGAGGCTGATATGACCCTCTGCCTGACAATCTCCATCCGTCCAAGGTTAGATAAGTTGTGTGCTACTCATCAGGGTCAGACATCTCACTAATGTGGGAGTATGTGTGCCATCCACAGATGGCTTGAGGATTCACTGTCTCTTCTACATGTATGTTTAAAATAAAAACATGAATCTGTGAATTATTTTAATAGCTCAGTGTTGTATGCAAGATGTATGTTTATAAAAGGTAGTGGCACGGCCATCCTGTACCTTGCACATGTTTAAAATAAAAACGTGAATACATGAACCTGTGTATTATTTGAATAGCTTAGTATTGAATGCATAATAACAGGGTAGCTATGTTTATACATGGCACTAGGCCCAGTTTAATATAAAACACAATTTTATACAATATATATAGTAGGGGGTCCCTGCTCCATCTCTCCATCAGCTTGGGGGTCCTTGGCCTGAAAAACGTTGAAGACCCCTGGTTTAAATTGTATGTACTGCAGCTACCTCCGCCTGACCACAAGATGGCACCAATAAGTTTACATCCAATGTATACATGCAGGCCTTTGCATGTGGGCTTGTCTCCTACGCCCATACAATGATTTTTTTTTTTTAATGTATATATTTTCTTTAAGTGGGCGAAAGCACGATCCGCCCTGTTTTCCCACTGTTTGTCTTACCCTGATATTCTTACCCAAACCTCGACCAAAACTGCCCTTTTTGTGCCTGAGTCTAACTAAAGTAACCCAACAAAACAAGCCAACCAGTGCTAGCCAATAAGAGATAGAGGAGGGCGGTCAGAACTTCTGCTCCATGAAGAACTAATTATCGCTGATATCGGACGTTGACGTCAAATCTCCGCATTCTGGAGCAAGGTTATAGGTAACAGAGGGAACTATTGTAATCAATAATAGCCAATAATGTCAAGATTTATTCTGAGAGCAAACCTAAGGAGAAGCATCGTCTCTCAGATTAGAATGGGATCTGATCAGGTAAACTGTCACCCTCAATGTTAGTGTTAGCGTTTTGCTAATGTTAGCTCAGTTGTTGCTATCCGTCGAACCTTTATGGAGCTAGCAAGGCTAACTGTTTGCTAACTTGTCTTGTCTTTTTGTTTTACATGTTCATTGATGAGTTGTTTGAAAACCTAGAGATATATACACGTAAGATCGCCGCATAGGTCTTGTGGTTCCATTGTGACATTAGTCATGCACGTTTGCTAACCATCTCTTGTAAACTATATAGAAACGTAGCTCGGTTATGTAATGACACTGAAAATAATGTACTTTTTTCCGAAATTATTGATAGACAATCCATATGTTTAGTAGCAGATAAAAATTTGTGACTTATAGCAGAGATGAGATATAAATGTACTCAAATGTTCTTTAGCATGTCTTTCAGGAGACTGAGTTTTTTCTGTGTTGTGTTTAAGGGTTTTCACGTCAATTGAGAACTGTCTACTTTAAGGAACGTCTTGAACTAATTTTTCTATCCGGAAATACTAATATCCGGAAATTAAAAACACAAACTAACAGAAGCAATACTTTGTTATTTACGTGTAAATGTGTTAAATGGGGTAATAGTCATGTAATTTTTCAGTCAACTTGTTTTATTTAACAAACATGAGAGGCTCTATTCAAGTGTGTTTTTGTTTGACACGGAATATGTTGTTGATCAACTATGACATAATCTTGGAATAACAGCTACTGTACATTGTGAGTTGCTTAATATGTGAATTGTGACTATGAAACATTCCCTCTGCTTATACCAGCTTGGTGAGCTGGGCAAGGGAGCAGGCAAAGGTGGAGGTGGAGGAGGCTCTGTGAGAGAAGCAGGGGGTGCATTTGGAAAGCGAGGAGTAGCCGAGGAGGAACGGTACTTCAGGTAAAATGCATGCCACATTTGAAGGCCCATGCCTCTATCTTTATTTACAGTATTTTAATCTAGGTCCTCTTCGCTTTGTTTCCACCTGCAGGCAGAAGGAGAAGGAGCAGATGGAAGTGCTGAGGAAGCACCATGTAGAGGAGATTGAACATCACAAGAAGGAGATTGAGCGCCTACAGAAGGAGATCGACCGCCACAAGGGAAAAATCAGAAAGCTGAAACATGATGACTGAAGTTGGGAAGGCCGTTATCATTCCTCTTCATGAGGAATTGTTTGTTTGCCAAGTCAATGATTATCAGAGATTTACTGCTGGTTCAGGCAGGTCTTGTATGAAACGTCATACCAACATCATGGATAGTAAAACAACAATAAAGTGCTTAATTTTCAACCGCTGTTTATCCCTTCTGTTTGTTTGATGGATTCTGTATGTAGTATGCACAGAAAGGTCATTGGCAGGCAAACTTAAACGTCTGTGGTTGAATAGTTGATGGTGAAGAGCTCAATGCTGGTGTTTATATTGATTGTGATGCTTTCAGTGGCTATGAATAGCATAGCCGCTAAAATGGGATGTAGTTATATGTAGTTATCTCCTCTACCTTTCAATGTAGTGTGGTTATTGCTCTTATAATTATAAACAAGATGGTCCATATATGGCAAGTCATATTTTGCAGATGATAGGACAATTTGTTAAAGAGGAAGGAATAAAGAATATATTATTCAAAAAGATGAAGAGAAAGTCAAAACTTCTCATGCAAAAAAAGAAAAATAGAAGATAAATGTTTTCTTAAAAAAAGTTAAATATTATCAAATGTTTGACAGGCAGCTTGGAGAAACTTTTCATCTAAACAAAGCATTTACTGGGCAAATTTGAAGGGCTATGAAGTTTACACCCCACAAAAAAGTTGCAACATGATGGGGAAAGTAACAAAATCAAATTGTTTGTATTGGTATTTTAGCTATAACAAAGGAAGTAGGGATTTGTGTTTGGAAAATGCCATATTGGTTAAAACCAATAAAAGTACATTTAGGCACAAATGCCTTAAAATTTGCAGGATTATGAAGTTGATGCCACTTATCACATCTATGCACCTCACTGCCAAACAATGTGAGATAAGAGCAATTAATTATGCCTATTGCTAATCTTGTTTATATTTTGGGCATTGAGTAAATTTTGAAAACTGATTTTGATTGTTTTTTTGACTGATTGTTTTTGATTGTTTGATATTCATATTTGTGCCTTATTGATGTTTTCGATGTATGCTCATTCTTTCCTGCTTTTAACTGCAACTGCTGTGTACTTTCCTACAGGACAAATGAATTTTTTTTAAAATGTTTTTTATATCTTAAAAATCTTTGTTTTAACACGATTTCACATGAGAGGATATTATGCCAGAAGTGATGCATGTAAACCACCTGATAATGGTAAAACAGGTTAATCATTTTAGGTTCCAGAGTTGAGGGTTAGTGTGACAAAGAGAATAGTAGTAGGCTACGTTTAATTGAAATTATGTTTCATTTAAATTACTCTACAGTTGATAGAGGAAATTAAACCACTGCAAATTCTAACATGCTCAGATTCAAGAGGAGCCCTGAAGGTCTCAACCAGCTTGAGGATATAGGCCTAGAACTGATAATTTCTTTAATCTTTAATTTCATTGTACACTGTATAATGACAAGAAAGGCTTTCTATTTCTATTTCTATATTGCTGATGAGATATTGCAATCTTAAAATAGAATTAGTAATTGGTGTAAACAATTTTCTATGGGTATCACGTGTACGTGTAGGCATTCAAGGTAATGAAACAGTGGACCGAAGTTTCAAAAATGAAAAATGTCTTGATTTGTAGGATTAGACTGGGTAATATTAAACTCACCAGAGAGTAAAAAGTGATGTCTACAATCAAATGACTATGGATCATGACACTGTTTGTCCTAATTATAACGATGATCGAACTGGAACGTTGCAGGAATTAAAACCATACAATATTGTTGGTGAAGAGTTCTGGTATTTCGGTCTCAAAGCATGTCTAAACCAAGAATTCTGTAACAGGACACTTGGTGGCAATAATGTTCCGCCTGCTTTCAATTCGCCCATAAAAGAAGAAGAGGAAGCAGCCGCCCCACTACGCGTTTTTCGTCTAAATCTCGCGATGATTGTTCAGCGGTGGCGTTGTTCGGGCGAGCCGACGACGAGACCTTATCTGTCTGGAAATTTGTCTCGTGTCTTACAATCATACGTCGTTCATACTCGATATTTTTGTAGGTCCGACACATTAATCGTTCCACATTTTAACAGACGTCACTGCTAGTGTCCTGAATTCGACCGGTAAGTTACGCTAACTATCCGTTTCCACCTTGCACGTAGCGTGTGTTTGATTTGTGAAAGGGGTCTTTATGGACGGCGAGGCCTTCTTTTAAGATCGTTAGCTAGCCAGCAAGTTAATCAGTATTTCTGTCGGGTCTTGATGTGTAAAACATTTCAGGGGTCTCTTTTCCTCGGGAAGTGTTGAAATGGATCTTAATATGGAAATGGTCTTCGCTTAGTATGAATGTAAACTCAAATAAAAAGTATCCACCTCGCTAGCTAGCTTGCTGGATGTGTAGGGGGCGGGATGGTGGTTGTCGGTGGTTTCATCAAGGTATCGTGTTATGTTACCGTACAGTACGTAAACCTTTTCACGTAATTTATTATTCTATAAAAATGTTGTTGTTTTTTAAAGAAATATAATACTGTTTTTAGAAATGCCGCTTATCATCAATTTATAATTAAAGATCAGCTTTATAGTAGCGCACTTCAACTAAAATTACAGATAACATCCATGCATTTAACATTGTGTTTAGCTATAGTTAAATAAAGATTGCATTTATTCAAACATTTGCTCAGTTTCAGTCTCGAAATCTTATTAAATCCTCACCAATATAAACAAATTCTTTAGATAATCACCGAATAAGTCGTTTTCATCTTATTTCAGGAGAATGGCTGCTGCTGAGGTGAACGGTAGTTCTGCCCCGGCAAAGGAGGAAGAAGAGCCAATGGATGTGACAACAACACACTCGGAGGACTACCAGACCCTCATTGATGCTGGGCTGCCCCAAAAAGTGGCTGAAAGTTTAGATAACATCTTTCAGACAGGTGGATAATGGTTTTTTGGCTTAAACTGTTATGAAATGTCATATCAACCAGCTGTGCTGGAGCACTAAATCTGTCTACCAAAACTGAGCTTAACAGTTGATATGCTTTGTAATTGTAGGCTTGGTGGCATATGTTGACCTAGATGAAAGGGCCATTGATGCACTTCGGGAGTTCAATGAGGAGGGAGCCCTTACTGTGCTGCAGCAATTCAAAGAGAGTGACCTGTCCCATGTACAGGTAACCACATGGATGGACAACTGGATTTACTAATCTCTGATTTTGGGAAATTACTTAAATCTAGATTGTTCTAAATTGTAATCGTTTGTTTTTCTTCAATTTAGAACAAAAGTGCTTTCCTTTGTGGCGTCATGAAGACTTACAGACAGAGGGAAAAACAAGGGAGTAAAGTACAGGAGTCCAACAAAGGCCCAGATGAGGCAAAAATAAAGGTACTTTAAGTGCTATGGCCTTAATGCACTGAAGGTCAGAATGACTCTCATAAGTGTGCCTGTTTAAGCCATGCATCCCACTTCATGTTTTTTTCCCAGGCACTGTTAGATCGGACAGGGTACACCCTGGATGTCACCACAGGGCAGAGAAAATATGGAGGCCCCCCACCTGAGGATGTGTTCAAAGGGACACAGCCAGGGATTGGAACTGAGGTATATAAGTGACATACCTCAGTGAGTCCTAAAAATCATGCCGCATATTGTGCTTTATAAATACTTAAAATCTTTCCACCCGTTTTTCTCTTCCACATCAGGTGTTTGTGGGAAAAATCCCAAGGGATTTGTATGAAGATGAGCTGGTTCCTCTCTTTGAGTCTGCTGGTGCCATCTGGGACCTCAGGTTAATGATGGACCCTCTCTCTGGTCAGAATAGAGGTTACGCCTTCATCACATACTGCAATAAGGATGATGCTCAAAAAGCTGTGAAGCTTGTAAGTTATACAGAAGCATATTGTTAGAAACATATAATATTTAACAAGGAATACTCTGACATTGGAGGCTTATCTGATTTGATCTCAGCAGTATTACTAATATATTAAAAAAAATTGGGCTTCTTAGCTTCTAATTGCTGTAATTTTTGATGCTATTCATTTGTTAGGTCTTTCACACAGTTTTATTTTTTATTTATTTGTTTTATTTTCAGTGTGATAACCATGAAATCCGCCCGGGCAAGTATTTGGGCGTGTGTATATCTGTTGCAAACAATCGCCTGTTTGTTGGATCAATTCCAAAGAACAAGACACGAGAAAGTATACTGGAAGACTTTGGCAAAGTTACAGGTCGGTCTCAAATTGTCAGTCATAAAGGATGACAGGCATGACAACTGTTTAAGAAGTTAGTGATGTTATTATTATCTTACAGAGGGTCTCCAAGAGGTGATATTGTACCACCAGCCTGATGACAAGAAGAAGAACCGTGGCTTCTGTTTCCTTGAGTACGAGGACCACAAATCCGCAGCACAGGCTCGCCGACGCTTAATGAGTGGCAAGATCAAGGTGTGGGGGAATCCAGTCACTGTAGAGTGGGCTGACCCTGTTGCTGAGCCAGACCCAGAGGTCATGGCCAAGGTAAGAAAGTTTCATGTGTTCTTTAAACACGACAATAGTAAACATGCTCTGTTCTGTAGGGTAACATTTGTTTTCCCTCTTCATAGGTCAAGGTGCTCTTTGTAAGGAAACTGGCCACAGCTGTGACCGAAGAGCTTCTTGAAAACGCTTTCTCTGAGTTTGGAAAGCTGGAACGAGTGAAGAAATTGAAAGATTATGCATTTGTCCATTTTGAAGAAAGGGATGCTGCAGTAAAGGTGTTTCGTTTTTGTTTGTTTCACAATCTGGACAAAGTATTTTGCATGTCTGATAATTCAATGTGTAATTGTAATTGATTGTTTTGTTTGGTTAGGCAATGGATGAGATGAATGGTAAAGAGCTGGGAGGAGAGGAAATAGAGATTGTCCTGGCAAAGCCCCCAGACAAGAAAAGGAAAGAGCGCCAAGCTGCTCGGCAGACCACCAGGAATGCAGGGTGAGTGCCAGAGACGTAACGTGTTTTTTGACATTAGGAATTAATTAAATTTAACACAATTGTCCCTCCCCCCTTACAGGTATGACGACTACTACTACTACCCACCTCCACGTATGCCCCCACCAGGCCGAGGCAGGGGTCGTGGTGGTCGAGGGGGCTATGCCTATCCACCAGAGTACTATGGATATGAAGACTACTATGATGACTACTATGGCTACGACTATCATGACTACCGTGGAGGCTATGAAGACCCTTACTATGGCTATGAAGATATGTACAGTATGAGGAGCCGTGGCACTCGTCCCAGCAGGGGCGGACCTCCTCCACCCAGGGCTCGTGGAGCACCACCGGCACGTGGCCGGGGCGGCTATGCCCAGAGAGGGCAGCCCCTTGGTGGTCCAAGGGGTGGTCGAGGAGGACGGGGAGTCCCTTTCCAGCCACAGAGGGGCCGTGGTCCTCGTGGGGCCAGAGGCAATCGTGGCGGTAATGTCGGCGGAAAAAGGAAGGCAGACGTGTTTAACCAACCTGACTCCAAGCGCCGCCAGACCAACAACCAACAGAACTGGGGATCCCAGCCCATCGCCCAGCAGCCCCTGCAGCAAGGGGCCGACTATTCCGGTAACTATGGTTACAGTAATGACACCATGGAGTTTTCACAGGATTCTTATGGGCAACAGTGGAAGTAGATGCACCAAAAGGTATTTGGCAAAGTGACAACAAAAAAAGAGAAAAACAATAAAAAGAAAAAAAAACAGGAGATTGGCCACAATTATTTGATTGACTTTTTATTCTTTACCCTTCATGAAAAAAATCTGTATATATCTCAGAAAAATGGACAGACCCCAGAATTGGCTCGAGATGATTGGCTGGAAAGCCCTTTGGCTGAAGAAGTGAACGTAACCGTTGTGAATCATTTCTCACTCCTACGGTTACATTGGGACATGTTTCTTTAAAAAAAAAAAACATACAAAATGCTTTTATTGTTCTGTTTCTGATTCTTTTTAAATCAACAATGAACATTTTCAAAAAGTGGACATTCATTGTCAAAAGTCTGAGAGGACATCAAATAATCATATTTGCCTTGCAGGAAGTTTTTGTCCATGCCCCCTTTCCTCCCTTCCCTTCTTGTACTCGCTTTATTTGTGGTTTATCATAGTTGCTTAGGGTCTTGCTTGTAAATAAATGCATATGGGTAGAGCTTCATTCTTCATTTTTACGATGGTGGAGAAAAGAATCCACAGGAAGGTAGAAAATTAAAGTTTTGTAATGTTCAAATTGTATGCCTAGCATTTCTAGAGGTAGACAACTTGTGTTTTTTTTAAACTGATACCATAACTTCCTATGTTTTCTTTGAACTTGCCCAATAGGATTTGGTTTGGCTTACCTTAAGAGCCATAGCAGTTTGTTCTCTGGTGTTCTTTGTATTTATAACTATTACATTTGTTCCGTTTCAATAAAACTCAGCTGAGCATCAGTCAATTGTCAGATACTCAAATTCACTGTTGTCATTCAGTACTTGATTTGATTTTTTTGATTTTTTTTTTACCTCAAATTCAGATTTCTCTTTTTTTGCCTCAAAGGATAAAGAAAAGACTGAAATTGTGCTATAACACACAGAAAAAAGAGTTTGAAGGATGCTTGGATAATAAAATGATTAAACAGGATTTTAACCCTTTATTTTTTCAGTGCATGTTGCATCAGACTACAGTCATTTCCTGCACTTGGAATTCATATATTGAATATCACAACAATACCAAAAACTATTCAAGGACCAAAATGTGATTTTGACTTGCAGTTACTCAGGGTCATACTTGTCTTTCAAAATGTGTGTACTGGTAAACTGTGTATGCTTTAGTTAGTCTTCAGCCTGTCTTCACTAAAGGCTGCGCTCTGGATGAGGAAAACCATGGAATGCTACGTATGATTGATCTTTGTGTAAATTAGGGATGTTCAATCACCTATTAGTAAATACTTGGCTAAAATTCTAACTTTACAACAGCCTATTTCCTCACACAGTGGCTCCTGTGTCTTTTGCTTACCTCTTCCCTTATAATGCATCCAATCAGAGCTAGTCAGAATTTTGGGATGCAGCCCAGGAAATACTTTACACTGCAATATTAAATGTAATAGTAATGATATAGAAGTAGTGTTTTTCAAAGTTGTAAATTTCCTGTCCGTTGCAACTCCAGTGTTGAGTTTAACAAAGGTGTTTGTTTTCTTTAAGGCAGCTTGATATCTACAGAAGCATATACTGTGTACACCTGTTCACATAAACTTGAAAGACAAGGACAATCTTCATCACTGCTGACATTTGTCACTTGCACTGGTATGGTCCTGATACTGACATCCTTCCAACAGCTACAACACATATGTCTTTAAATGGATTCATATGCTTAGCTGTCTCAAAGTATTTCTTTTTTTATTTCCAATATTTGATACGTCTCAGCCATCTTCTCAACTTTTGAAGACACCAAGGATCTGAACATACAAAGGGTTAAAATTCTTTGAACCTGTGCTCTGCCATAGAAAGTGATTACCAGTTAGTTTCTTTGCTATAGAAATGTGTTATTAGCCTCTGCCTTGTGGTACCATGGTATCATTGTATTTTATTTCACGGTGTCTGTCCTCTTATTCCAACCTACCTAGGTGGAGAAGCATTGAGAGCGGCACCACTAGAATGAGGAACTCACCTGAACGGTACTCAAGGGTGAGCTAGCCTTGCACAGAGTACTGTCTCCTCTCCTGTAGCTAATTGCAGTCACTGGAGAAACACTAGCTGTAAATATACTTGTTCTTTTTATTGTTTCCTTATATGCAGTACAACGAATCAAAACTTTTTTTTTAATCCAGGAGTATGATTTTCTTTCCCCTTCAGGCTTTGGAGAACACAAATTACTAAACTTCATTGAAGAATCATCATTGGAAATATCCAAATTAATTCTCTTTCAGCATTTTTGTCGCATTTAGAGAACACATGAGCCCCACATATTTCCTTCACGTATATAGTCCATATGAAGTCAAATGAAACATCAGACACAATTTTTAGAAGACAAATGGCTGTTTGTAAAGACTGGACTAAATAGCCAGAAGGCAGACAGTAAAGGATTTGGTAAGAGCTATAAATCCCAAAACCCTGCAAACACCTGTTGTCTGTCTTAGCTTAGGCACCAAATCGCCTCAGCTGTCTGCACATGTTCTGTCAATGGAGGGTGATGGTACGACGCTGGAGGTAGCAGGTCCACACCAGCACAGCTAGTGCCCCATTGTCCCTTTATCTGTCACTGTATTCATTGGTTGTTTTCTGAGCAGAAAACGTGTTGATTAATGGGTAGATATCGTCTACAGGACCTGTCTTTTAATTGTATTCAAAAGGCAATGGGAACAGTATTTGCAAAATTGGCTGATGTTGGAACAATGGCTGTGCCTCAAAAGTGATTTATGTACCCTTCAATGCCATAAGATGGCAGTATTTATATTGCACAGGTAAGACTGAAATGGGGAGCAAAGTATTACAGCAGAAAACTAATTGGATCAATTGACACACTTTTAGATTTGCATTGCAGTGTCATTCAATGCTGGAGTGTCCTTTACGGTTTCTGATATCAGAACTGTGTTTGAAGTAAATATGTTTATATGTTGCCTCTTGTCAGCAGGCAGTAAAGGAGCTGCCACCATCCATGTGAATGAGTTCACACAAATGGAAGGGACTGATTGGTAAGATTGTTCATTATCTGAACTAATGCTCAGACAGTCAAAATGTTTGTATTTTTACATTTTGTTATATTTTAAAAGTTGGATGTCTTACTGCGCTTTACAATCACTTTACTTCCCAGAGTCAGTAAAAAACTGAGTTAGTTTCCCAGACATCAAGTCTCAAATCTTTCACATACATTTTCTTTTTAGTTATACATGTATTCCATCAAATTAAATTCCCCACAGTCTGTCTTTCTGGTTCCATCATTGCTGTTCATGGTCGTTCGGATGCTTCCAAACTGATTGGCCAAGATTTGTTAACATACCCTTGTCTGTGTGGGCCTTTTGTAGTTTTGAGTCAGGAGACTGTTCTCAACAAGCTGTGAGACAGACCCATCAGAGGGTTTAACATGCCCCAGAATGAAGTCCTTACTAGACCGTACTCTAGAGGTCCAGTACTCGCAGGAACACTAGCCAGTTTCCAGCTCCGCAGGAGGCACAGGTGAGAAATGATTGTGGATTAGCAGATTTAGTCATATTAAAGAATAGCTCTGACTTGTAGTAATAGATTGCTTGGACCAAATTTTTGTTTTTAAATGTATCACATTAATATTATATTAGATTTTCCATCTTCTATGGGTAGTGCATTTATAACACTACCAATGTAGTACATTGAAATTTCTATACTCTAATGTTTAATGTCTTCACATCTTGCAGAAGCGTAGGAGCGTACAGAGGATCGACATGTCATGATCCAGAGCCCCATCCAGCAAACTACCGACTGTATTCAACAGAACTATTAATGTAAAATTCTGTTGATTGTTTAATACATTGTATTTTCCAAGTAAATGTGTGTGCTTGTGTATTTAATATTTGTAGTTGCTTTTAACTACTTTTTATGTTCTCATGGATCTACTGACATTTCATTTACAAGTATTACAAGTTAATATGATGATACATACAGCTGTTTATGGGTGCGATTGCAAACCACACCAAACAGATGGTAATGTGGCCTGGCATGTAAAATATAATGGGTGGATCTCTGTAACTTCACAGCGGGATACCCGTCCTGCCACATTGTGGTTAAACATAAGGTAAACCTGTTTGTTGGGTTGGAGCTGGCTCCAAGTGGGAGGGCAGGAGTTGCAAGCACATTACTAGAGGTGAACGGCTTTCTCTGAGGTCACAGACCTACTGTCATATTTAGGGCCCGAGCACCGAGGGTGCGAGGTCCCTATTGTTCTGCAAGGAATTTTTTTTAAATGTTTTGTTCTTTGGGGGCATTTTATGCCTTTTATTGGATAGGACAGCGGAAGAGGTAACGGGAAATGTAGGAGAGAGCCACGGGTCGGAATCGAACCCGCGCCGACCGCCAGAGGACTGTTGTGTCGGTACATGGGGAGCGCGCAGCGCTATCTGCGCCTCAGACCTACTATCAAAGGACGTTCGCACATGACAGCTGCGACTAGCCACTATCATGCTAGCAAAATTTAATGAAAAGCTAAATAGTTTTTCTGGGTTAACTTTTTGGAACATGTAGGTTTAAACCTATACAATACGTATATGGATGGCTTCAGTTATAACCTCTGCCCTGTAATATTAAATTTGATATTCAACAAGTGTGGTCTTATCGCAAAAACAATCCTGATAGTAAATAATGTTTTATCAGTGTATGGCTAGAGTTCCTGGCTGTGGTATGGCTACGAAACAAAAATAGCACGAGCCGTGTCTAAAGTGAAAGCGTATACGCTTGTAATTCCGGACTTTTTGGCATGTCAAGGCAGCTTTTCTTTTCTTTTCTTTTTTTATTGAAAATAACAATCCGTTTTTGTCAAGTGAAGTTTGCTATTTACCGACCTTACTAACGTTACACCTTTGCAATTTGAATTGTAGCAGCTTTATGCGATCTACTTAGTTGACCATTTTTATTGCCATGCTAACACAACTCGTGTACTTTTAATAATTGCAGTATTAATCGATGGGCTAATCATGTACTACCGTCGTATTTTTCATACGTATGTGTTGTGTTGTATGTTGTGCGCGCACTAATTACGTTCATGGTATGGTCACGTGACATTCTACGTCACACGTGTACCTGGAGGAAGATGGCCGCCGCCGGAGGAGAATCCTCTTCTCAGAATGTATCGGATGAATTATTTCAAAACTTTATCTCGGAGGTACGATTAAATCAATGACGATTTCTGTGTTTTGACTGTCTCGGTCGTTCTCCATACATAGGCTGAAGCTAGTTACCCACAGGTTCTCGTGTTTATTATCCATGAGGTCCTGCAACATGAGCATCAGCTAACGACAAGAAGCTAACGTTTAGTGAGATATGTTGAGAGCAGTTTCGTCTCTTAATGTTATCAGGACACAACCAAATATCGTCTATCTTTTTAGTTTCCTTCCCTCAGCTTTTGCCATGAGTTTTACAAACTAAGTCACAGTTGGACAAACATTTTTCTCAAGACAGGTGCTGTTAGTATCTATCATCAATCGCAGTGCAGAGAAACGCTTCGGCTAGCTTCAGTATTTTATCAAAAGAATTGTGAAAGGATGCATGCAAAGAAGCCTTCTGTTTCATCACATTTCACTCTAGAATCCCGGCTCTAATCACGCAGTCAAGTACCGTCAATAACATCACCAGAAAGATTAGTCTCAGATGAGCACTGCAGCTTGACTTGGGTTGTATTCGCAAAATAATTAGGTTATTGTTCCTTTTTAACAGGTGAAGCAGATTGAGAAGAGAGATTCTGTGTTGACCTCCAAGCAGCAAATTGACAGACTGCTCAGACCTGGCGCATCCTATTTCAATCTCAATCCCTTTGAGGTACATACTGTTTTAAGTATGTTCTTCATTTCCATGTATTATCTATGTAGTATCATGTATGAATTATTTTGTCAGTTTTTAGATATACAAAATATGATTAGATGGCAATCATCAAGTTACAAGAGCCAATTGAGTTGAACCAAAAGGCAAATATTCCATGTATCAATATGGGCATGAATTGAAAGTTTAAAAATGTATTGTGGAGTAATAAATGGTTAAACTGATTTATCAGTGTGACAAAATAAAACTCACTTAAAATGAAAATCTATTCTGACTTAATTGGTCAGGAAATGTAATATAAATACTAGTGTTTTCTCTCACAAGAATGAAGTCACTGTGTTTCCTAAACATCAGACAAAATGTGAGTTTCTCAATCAAACTGCAAAAGACTTACCTCATGTTGAGCTCTAGGCTGCATTTTGAATACAGTCAATATGATGACAAATCTGTTCATCAGAAAATGATAAGTGTTGCGCCATTGGATGCTAGTATAATTATCCTGTGTTATCATTTTCAGGTGCTGCAAATTGATCCAGATGCAACAGAGGATGAGTTGAAGAAAAGATTTCGGGCAGTAAGTAGAAAAATAACAATCCTCTCAGTGGTTTTCTATGTGAAGTTAGACTGTTGGACCAGTAATAGCGCTATGATGATGATTATGATGATGTTGTTTGTGTTGTGTGATTTCTAATATTTGGGTGTCTTTGACTGCAGTTGTCTATTTTGGTCCATCCAGACAAAAATCAGGATGATACAGTAAGATCACAGAAAGCTTTTGAAGGTAAATGTATTTAAAAGTTATAAATGTACACTGGCTATCTTGAAACCGATGTAGTTGTATAGTTTCTCCCAGTTTGTTTTTATATTATTTTAAAAAAACTGTAAAATACTACATTTAGCATTGTCCTTATGAAACATGTACAAGTTCAATTTCACCTTAATATCTCTCTGTGTTCTAGCTGTGGACAAGGCATACAAACTCCTATTGGACCCAGAACAGAAGAAGAGAGCCTTAGATGTCATCCATGCAGGAAAGGAATATATAGAGCATATGGTGAGCGTTCCCTTACATTTCGCCTCCATGTTACTCTCAGGATCTGTATTAGCTTTGTAACATTTTGTCTGCCGTTCTGTGCTCCTAAAAGGTAAAGGAGAAAAAGAAACAGTTGAAGAAGGATGGGAAACTATTGGATATGGAGGAGGATGATCCTGAAGTGGTAAGTCAGACATAAGAATACATACTGGGAGGAGTCTGGAAAGTAACATAAAATTTGATTTAAGTCTAGATTACATTGGAAGGTCATTCAAGAAAAGAGACAAAAAAATATTGTAAGTAAAGGAAAATGTTAAAAAGAAACTTATCTAGCGGTCATAATTTCAATGACCACAGTAATTGCTGTGTTACTGGACTTGCAGTTGGATAGCGTTCAAATCAATTTTTCAAAATATTGTTATTGTGATAAAATGCATTTTTCTCTTTTTATTCTAAACCGATTTGTTTTAGTCAAAAAGGATGATCACAATGTTAATATAGCAAATATCTGTAATGGTGTCCATGACCATATATGGATTATACATGACTATAATTATACAACTTGTCCTTTTCCAGTTCAAGCAAGCCGTGTACAAACAAACCATGAAGCTATTTGCAGAGCTTGAAATCAAGAGGAAGGAAAGGGAAGCAAAGGAAATGCATGAAAGGTAATTGGCATTATTTATTTACAATTTGATTTTTTTTTTCCTATAAGACTAAGAAAATGTTAACCTGTAAATTGTCATATTACCCCATCAATGTTATCATATTTCACTATTGAAACAGAAAAGCATATATTCCCCTCAGCCAGGTGCACACACTGTCAACCAGTAACAACCAGTCCTATTTAGAACATTCCCAGTGTCATGGATTTCTTCTTGAAATTTACCAGAAAAAGGGCAAGAGAAGAAGAAATCGAGGCAGCAGAGAAAGCTAAACGAGAGAGAGAATGGCAGAAAAACTTTGAGGTGCGTTCCATCATAACTGTAGCTCACTTAAAATGGAAATATGGTGGTTTTGCATTTGACATTTCTTAAATGGTAATTTCCTGTAAAACGTTTGCCAGGAAACAAGAGATGGGCGAGTGGACAGCTGGAGGACCTTCCAGGCCAAAGGCAAGAAGAGCAAGGAGAAAAAGAACCGGTCCTTCCTCAAGCCTCCTAAAGTCAAAATGGAACAGAGGGAATGATGCTGTAAAATGGGACTTTATACACTGTTATAACAACCCCGGTTGTGTATCCTCCACCTCATCATTTGCAGTCACCTGTGTAGTTGTTAACGCAGTCATCAGGATACTTGTCTTATGGCAGACTTCCTCCTCCTGACCCTGACAAACCTAGTTTTGTACTTGGTTTTCTAATGTACATATTTGGGATCTGGACACAGAGATCATCCCTGTCTCATGAAAGAAAGAAATGATGCATCTTCCACTGTACCTGATGAGGAAATTGTGATTGATCATTGTTTTTGTTTGTTTTTTTGTTTTTTTTAACTAAATAAAATTTGGACTTCACAAGTCTACCATACCACTTGTGTGCCAAGCGATTGTGAAGTTTCCACCAAAGTTAAATGGCTAATAAGTGTTGGAGATGATATCTCAAGGTATGTAGCATTGTTTGTGAGAAGCTTGTTGTAATTATACATCAGTTTGCAAGGAAATACAATACTGAGCATACTTTCCTCTGCTGTAAGCTCAGAGCAGAAAAGGAAAATACTTCTGGAACATCCACAGACATTTTTAAGTCCACCATAATGCAGTGTCGACCATCTGACTGGTGTTTTCTATTACATATTTATGTTCTTTGGAAAACAATCAAGCACGTTTTCAAATGATGCCACAAAATAAAATAGCCCTGGACAGTTGCATTGAAAGTCAGACATAAACAACATCTTGAGATTTGTTAAATTTTATTATCCACATTTCACGAGTCTGCTCATCTAGTAGACAGAAATAATACAAGGACAGATACAAAGTAGAATCTGCAAAACAACAAGAATAAACAATATTATCTTGTCTAAAAATAAATTAATCCAAATATCTTTCCACCTCATCTCGGGATTTCAGGTGCAAGCCTCCGTTCGGTTTTCAACTTGAGTCACCTTTCCTTCATGAGCTCTTTGTCCTTTAAGTCTCTTGCACATGAGGATCATTTAAACTGTCTGATTGTCCTTTAAGTGATAAGTCTCACATGACTTTGCACTGATCTCCTCCAGCAGCAGGAGCAGCGATAGAAGCAGATCTATTACCATCTCCTATCAGTCCGTCCAGACTGAGACCTTGAAAGGCTCCAAAGAAGGAATCGTCTTTCACTGGGGCTGGTCTTCTGGCAGGGGTGGTCTGCTACATGTGGAGGAGAGGGGAGAGAATGTTACATTTATATTCTGACAAGCAACAAATTTTTGATGTTACTTTGATTTTACTGCTCACTTACCCGTGGGAGGCAGTGGTGGCTCCTGAAGTGAGTTTTTCTCACCGACCTCTCTGCATTCTTCTTGGCCAGTATGGCTTGCTGTCGTTTCCTTTGGCAAAACACCAAAGATGCAACATTAGACACGGCACGTGGGCAAGCAGCTTATTCATGTGAGGAAGTCTTATCCTCATTAAGCAAGTCTGTCTGGCCAGGAGTCTCAGAACAGATTGAACACAGTTTAAAATTACTAGCAAAAATTAAAACAGATTCATCATTAGATGACAACGTATCACTGATAAGCTGGGGGCTGTGAAGAGTGTGTAGATTCTTCTCCATGAACAGATTTGGATCAGATCTTGTGAGCCACCCTACCTTTCTCTCTTCAGCTCAGCCTGGTACATTCTTAGCCAGGAGTCCGGGACTTTCTGGCTGCTGCAGGGAAGGCTTCTCCTCCTGCTGATGCTCTTCCTGCGGGTGAAGCTGCTTCTGCGGACGGACTGGCCCCTCTTGTCCCCTCTCTTGGTGGTGGTCTTTTTTCCTGACACGCAGCTGGTGAACTGCTTCAGGGGAGCACTCAGCAACATGAGAGGATCCATGACAAGGTGGTGTGTCTCAGGCTCTATGGCACCATATAGGATAACACACCGATGTCTCGACTCAATCGACACCAGAAACGAGGCTTTTATCTGCAAAGAAAAATAATTTTTTTTAAATGATACCAGTTTGTATTAACAGCACAATTGTCTTAATTTGTTTTTAAGCATTTCTATTAAGAAAAAAACCCTTGAACATTATCTAAATGTATTGTTGGAGCATCGTAAGTCAAGCTGCAGTCCTCTAAATGTGCAAAATTTGAAAAAATGCAAACAAACGCACTATCCTGTACATGCATTAAGGAAACAGTGGGACCTGCCTGCAGCTGATATCTCCTGTGTCAAGCTATAAAATGTACAGTCCAATCATGGCATTGCCTCCAGTCATCCAGTTTGTGTACCTGTACACACCCGTGATCTGTCGCTCTCTGCGCTTATGAGGATTTGACTAATGACTATGCTGGTCTGCAAGCAGGATTAGCTGAATACGCAAGAGTTAATCTCATTAACGACAGAGCAGTTCCAAATAAACATGCACAGAAAACATCTGTGACAAAAGCTCATCGAAACGTCTGTTTACAGTTTGAAGTTGGGGTTAGACTTCAAATAGGTTGGCTACACTATGTTCACAAGTCAGTTTCAGCAGGGAACACATGCATATGAAATGTTCAACCTGTATGTAATGATCAGGTCAAATTTAACTCGTTTTGACATTTGACAGCAGTGAAACACCCTAAATGCCATTCTTGTGGCTAGAAATTTGATTAGTTTGACTGGTGTGAGCCAAAATGCCAAAAATTTAAACATTTAAAAATATTTAATACACTATATTTAAAATATTTAACACTGGAGCTGTTTCAGGTCAGATTTGTCCTGTTTCTATTGAGTGATGAGGTCATCTTCAATCTGTGAAACTGGGAGGTTATTGATCTGGCCTTAAAACAATAGATTATTTTTCTCCATGAAAGAGTTGAGTGAAACCTAAAAAATTAACTTTTCCTGCTCTCTGATTAATCACTGCTATTTATACAGTCTAGACTGTTTATACATTCTAAATAAAAACTATTTATACATTTTAGTTCAACGATTTATACATTCTAATTGGGTGGCTCGGTGGGTATTATAGCAAGAAGGTCCTGGGTTCAAATCCACCTGAGGACCTCGGAGTTTTTTTGTTAGGAGTTTGCATGTTCTCCATGTGTCTGGGTGGGTTCCCTCCGGGTTCTCTGGCCTCCTCCCTCAGTCCAAAAACATGCAGTAGAGGTGAATTGGTGACCCTAAATTGCCCGTAGGCATGAATGTGAGTGAGAATGGTTGTTTGTCTTCCTATGTGTTGGCCCTGTGATGAACTTGAGACTTATCCACATTCTAATTAGACTATTTCTACATACTAAACAGATCTGTGGTTTAAATAAATGCTTGTTATGAGGGAATTATTGGGCCAGGTGAAAACTGACCCAGACCATACTGTGAAGGTGTAGAAAATGAACAATATGTAAGGGATAAGATTCAGCTGAAAAACAGACGGATGCACTATGGAAAGACTGGAAGGTGGAGCCTCTGACGCAGAGAGAGGATTTCTTCTAGGCTCCTAAAGATAGCTCCATTGATGCGAGTTACAGTGTGATGACTCCTTCCATTCACTGATTCAGTGTACTAAGAAATGAATCAAGGTCTAGAGTCCAAAACCTATAAGTATAGATAAAATGTATGGAGAGGTTCTTTTGTGTTGAAGAGTCCTTTTCTAATATCTTAACGTCCCACGACCTGTTATAGTTTTGGCTGCAGAGCCTCATGGCAGAACACTCTACTCATTCATTCAGGGGATAAGTACCAAGAGAGAAAGAACTCAACAGTGAATCAGGTTAATAAAGCAGCATTAACGACAGATGGTGGAAGCTTACATGACGAAGCATCGGTACACCTGGGGCAGCGGATCTTCCGTTTCCTGTCTTGACAAGGTGACAGCTGAGCTTAGGTTTAGGAAGGAATCGAACAGTTTCCAATGAGGAATAAAAGGCACACATGCAATACCTGTGCATGTGACAATGTGGATAAAATCAGTGGAAGAAAGATGATATAAATCCGTCAGGCAGTGAAAAAGTTTACATGTAAAAAGATGTTACTTTATCATTTTTCATAATTTTTTTTTTTAGTTCTTCTTTCTACTAATTTATCTTAACACAGTTTCATTGGTGCTGTTATATTCATTTGTTCTTGTCATACATATTTCTCATTTTCAATGTTTCAAGTTAATATTATTACACTCTGCAACAAAGTGGGTGGAGGATACAGGAATGGGTTCAGAGCATCCGTGTGTGGGTAAGAGTGTGTCACACTTCGAGCTGAACAATTCTTTTCAAAACAGGCCAATGAGGTTTCTTGGAGAGCTTAATAAGTACTGTGGTAGATCGAGTTCAAAAATTACTGCAGAAAACTCCTGGCCCTTGATTTGAAATGTACTTTTGGTGCAATTTTTCCATGAACAAGTTTTCCTTACAAACCAGTATGCACATTAGAAACAAGCATCATGTGGCGTGGGATATTGATGACAATGTCTTCTTGTTTTTATAATTATGGATGCACACATATATGCATCCACCCTTCTGACCTTTTTTGCACACAATCCAGCAGTGGTATTAGTCAGTGAGGCAAGAGATGGATTCAGAAACAGGAATGGCATTGAAAAACACCTCCTTTTTGCCAAACTAATACACAGAGAACCATAAGCCTTTGGCAAGGAGGACTTAACTTTAATTCTACACAATCATACATATATACAGTTTTATATACGTTTTCATTTGATACAAAAAACAAATCATATACATGTGGGGTGGAGACAATGACCTGATGGAACTCAAATAAATACTGTAGATATGAGTTGTGTGTGGCTCATTGGTTTCCATCAGGAACTGTGTGCTTAACCTCAATGGGGGAGACTTCAGGTCATGTCACACATGAAACCAGCAGTTTCATAAGTATGTAACCATGTCTAATGCTGAACTACTAAGAAGCCACTGAGCAAAATATTAAGATCAACAAGTCACCCACCATCCAGCCCCTACACACACACACACACACATACACCCAGAAAGCATTGCAAAAGTAACAAACATACCTATCCATAAGACAGGCCACAGAGGCCAATGTGTGGAGTGCCTATCACCATTATCATCTCCTTGGTGAATAATAACAGACCTAGCATCTGGAGAATAGGCACAAATCTCCAAGTACAGGAAATCCTTTTATACATATAAAAAAAACAAAAAAAAAACACATGCAATGCAAGTGCTCACGTAACAAAAACACAAAAAGTAGAGATACTTCTCTCTGCTGCAGATATTTTCAAGGAAATATGTTCAATTTGAATAATCCGATGTTGGTATAATGGAATATCTTGCATTATCTCTGTGTTTAAAATTATTTGGGTGAGGACTTGTGCTGCATATGCAGCTGTCTCTCTCATGTTTGTCCTTTCCTTTGACATAAGAATCGGAAGACATCTCCCTTCTCAAAGCTGAGTTTTTGTATGGCCGATTCTGTAGTGTAGTGTTTGTGTCCTTTGAAGGGTGAACTCATTTTGTTACACACCGATGAAGATAACAGATGGACAGATGGAAGGGAGGAATGAGCTTCTAAAGTCAAAAGGAAGACAGGAGCTGCATAGAGGGCTACTTTGGAGGCTATGACCACCAGAAGAGACTCATTCTGACTTTTTTCCAGTCTTTGTGGGTTATTTCGGTCTCTGCTGCAAAAACATGCCTCTTGTGGCTGCAGAGGCGGATGTCAGAGGGGCAGGTGGAAGATCAACAATTTAATGTGTCCATGCTTAAATGACAGAACATCCCAAGCCCCCAAGTATTAACAATTCACCTGGTCCACATATAAAAGACTTGATATCCTCTGTAATTCAGTCTTTGGATGCTTGTGCGTCACCGGCTGATGTCCCGGTTGCCCTCCCAGTTCTTGCTGCCCGCTCCCTCTCCAATCCCTCCGTTCTCAAAGAAAGGGTGTTTGAGGGAGTCAGTCAGCAGCAGCCTCTTGGAGGGCTCATACTCCAACATGCTTTCAATGAGGTCAAACAGCTGGTGGTGCTCCTCCGCCTCAGACAGTAAATACCGCTGACAGAGGAAAGGATGATGGGAGAAAAAAGAACAAGCAGGAGGTTAAGAGGAATAACAAGTGTGTGAAGAGAGAGACTGCAGTAAAAAGATATTTATTCCTTTGGCCTTGCTAATCACCGCTCCCATCCAACCCTCTTACCCGTAAGGGTTTGCAGTTTTCTCTGACGTATTTCCCCGCTGATGAGCTCTCATCCCAATCCAGACGACCACGATAGAAATACTTCTGCTTCCTAAGAGGGTTTAGAGATCCGTGTGAGGGATGTTCAATTGTGTGCATGCTGTTTTCTATAGAAACGGTGTATTCACAACTGTTACACTTTTGACACTTGGTGTGTTTGTATGTTCTCTCACCTTGTCTTACGAATCATCCTGGAGGGCACTGGTCCAAGGATTCTCTCCATCATTGCTAAATGTTCCCTGTTGTCATGAGTCTGAAATATAAGACAATCATGATTCAGCAGCAACCACTGCTTCTTCTGCTGCTATACGGTGTCAAAGCCCACAAATAATACTAACCGTTACTTCCTACCACCTTAACAAAAGCCATGCACGTGTATCTTAAATTACCTGAAACAAGGTAAAGCCCAGGTAGTACTCAAACAAGATACAGCCAATGCTCCACACATCACAAGGATGACTCCAGCCCAGCTCTGAGGGACACAAACATGATCAAATTCATAAAAACACCAAGAGGAATTTGCCAAATGTTCTTGTTGACATCATGCAGTTATTCAAATGATTCAATATTAGCTACATATAGAACAAAACAGTTAATGGTATAAATACCATGTGCTTCCAAGAAAATATTAGAACTATAGAAAGATATTAGGGCAATAACTCAGACTAAATGTAGTGTGTCCATTCGTACTTCTCTCTCTAACAGATGCATACTGCTCTCATTCAGTGATTTGGCAGTACTAGTTATAATGTCGACCTTGTTTTGAACGGAAAGGTGATACGTGGACGTAATTATATAAGTGTTTCCAATTAACTTATGGCCGATAACCAGTAGACATCCTCACCTAGTATGACCTCAGGGGCCCGGTAATGCCGTGTGGACACAATGGTGCTGTGGTGCTCGTGGTCAAAGGTAGCACTCCCAAAGTCAACCACGCGTACCGCCGTGCTCTTAACCGTGCGCTCGTCTCGCTTCTGCAAGAGCCAATAGTCTAATTTGTAAAGGCTACAGAGCAAAACCTCCTTCACTTCTTTCCCCATTGCAATGCACAACATCTCACCTTCTCTACGTTGAAGGACATTGTGAAGTCTGAGTTGACAAATAGGATGTTCTCAGGCTTTAGGTCCGTGTGTGTCAGCTTATTGTCATGAAGAACTGCAGAACAAAGACATGAGTAAATCCATTAGCCTCTGAGTTGAACTATAAATGAACTTAAAGGAACTTCTCACAGTCCATCTTCTAATCATATGCTGAGTGCTGATGTTATTCCTTTCCTTTCAGAGCAGACATGCTACATCACACAATGATGATAATAGTACTGAGAAAATATAGAATACCAATAGAATGCTACCGTCAGGCATTATAATCCTACTGAGAAGCTTAGTAACTTAAGCAGTCATTCCTCAGCTCGGTGTTTGCACTATAATGGCCTCGTGGCTACAGACTATCTACCACAAACAACAGAGGCTTTCAGGCTGTTCAACTATATTTGTTGGCAAACAATGAGGAAACATCATGGAGAATGGGTTGATTTTGTGTTTTTTTTTAGAAAAGCCCTCTCTTTTAGGGACATTAAGACAAAACCTTCGTTCCAGGACCATATAAGTTCAAGTTATGTGAGTCTCTTCCTTTTGAGATCTATATTCGTCGCATGAATTGCATTCCCAATTCTCCTAATCATACAAACTTCCTGTGTACTTAAAAAAACAACTTACATTTCACAGCGAGACAGAGTTGGTAGGCCATGTGTCTGACCTGACCAATAGAGTAGGGCAGGTAGTTGTTTTCCTTTAGAAAGTCGAAGGTGCTGAGAGCAAGTAGCTCAAAGGAGATACACATGTGACCGTGGTAGTCGAACCAGTCGTACATCTGAACACAAAGGCTGCAAAGATAAGCAAGTTACAGGAGGTTAGACAGTGATGTGGTGGATCATTTATTCACCGATTTACATATATTAATCTAAACATGTCTTGTGGAGGCTTGAAAACGTCCTGGAAAGGATGAGTTCTTTTGCCACACATACCAACATAGGCTAAACTAGTTTGCACTAAATGTCAGTGCTGCTAGATTGTAGGTTTATCATCCACTTCTAATAAGTACAGTGGTTTTGGTTCAGGCACTGTTATTTAATTGCAGTACAACAATACTCAGTCAGAACTCACAATTTGTTATCAGGATCCTTTTCGTTGATCTTCTCTAGTACATTGATCTCCAGACGAGCTGCTTCCTTGTACTTTTCTACATTCTTGATAATTTTCAGAGCAACATGGGCTCCTCCCCTGTAAAACATAAGATGGTATGAAACCAAATACAGAGTTAATAAAGCACAGGACATGATTTCACAGGGGCCTACAGTTACACGAGGGTGAGATACAGCAGAACTACAGTAAACTCAGCCATGTGCCCAACAATGACAGCAGGAAAAAGCAGAACCATTGAAGGTATAGAGAAATTTATAAAGCTGTTTTTAAATTTAACAACAACAATAGTAGCCAACAATAATAAAGGTTATGTTAATACTCTACTCTTACCCTAATCTGATGTCTAACCCATGAGACACAACACAAATGCATATAATACAAAATGCTACTTTTACTGACTACTGCAGTCTCTAAATGATTCAACCCTTGACAAGCAGCTCTAGCACTTTGCAGAACATCCTTTTGGATGGAATCCATCTTACTCTCTACATGATGCAGTTTTCCAGTGCCCAAGGAAGCAAAGCAGCCCCAGATCACTGAGTCACCGCCATGCTTCATGTTGGTAGGGTGTTCTTTTCAGCAGATACTTCATTCTTCCTCCTCCAGACATACCGCTGATTCATTGCCCCGTAAAGTTAAGAGTTTTGTTTCATCGCTCCACAGAACAGCATCCCAAAACTGTCTTATCTAAATGGTTTTGAGCTATGGGAGGAGACTTTTCTTGTGCTTTTGGGTCAGCGGTGGTGTACGTGTTGGGAGTTCCGCCATAAAACCCTTTTATAAATTTAGGCCTTAAAGGAAAACCTCTGGGACTCTACTGCTAAAGTAAGTCTATGAGGGTTGGCACAGTGTTTTAACAACATCTGATTTGCGTATGTAAGCTCCTATAGGGGATGCCATTCAAAGAGTTGAATAGTTTTGAGACCACATTAGTAGCATTTTGTGTCAAATGTGGAAAAACACCTTGACATCTGTTACAATGAGGTATTTAAACGGTTCTTGCGTGATTTGGTTACTGCAGACAGCTGATAAATAATACATTTTACCAGTAATATAAAATGGGAGTTGGATAATTTTGTTTCCAACTGCTAATTTTAACTGATACATACCTGCGGTGATCAATGCACTCCATCACCCTCCCAAAGGTGCCCTCCCCCAAAGTGCTGACAATCTCATCTGCAACACAACACAAACAGAAGAGAGAGAGGGGCAGAGCAGGGGAAGAAAGAAATAAAAAGCATTAGACATGGATTAGATGTGGATTTAAGCATGAATACATAATTTCAATAGTGTAGACAGGCGGATCAATTCTAGCGCCCATCCCCTTTCAAATGGCTGCCTATTCAATCTGGCAGACGTGAAACATTTAGAAGTTATCTATGATAATTGAATGCATAGCACTATCATACAATTGAAGAAAATAAGGGGGCAAATGTAAAGTGCTCCCTTCCTTTGATGACCAATTTGCAGCCAAAAATAAAGTCACATGCTTTCATAATGTGGCCCTCTTTGCCCAGAAGGACACAGGGGTAATTTGCAAAACTGAAAAAAATGATAAGTACCTCAACTAAAACAATACACGGTCATGAAAACGAGAAATTTGTTCATATAAAATTACTTTCTTTAGGTGTGCTGATTGTGGTAGGAAAAGACTAAACATGTGATGTTCCTGTTAGATGTATACTTGAATAAAGGTAAAGGAAAATCCCTAAAACCCTCATAGTGGGAATGGCTATTTAAACTTACATATTTAAAAATGTAACTGGGTTTGAATCTGAAACGCAACAGAGAAAAACAGCTGCAAATGGGATTCTATGTTTAGGAAAGTCATGTAACCTGTGAAACATAGAAAATGCTCCACAGCTTAAAATCCTAGAACAAAAAGGAGAAGGTATCTAACGTATCTCTCAAAATATCCAACTTGCAATCCACCCTGCTATTTCAGCTAGAGCGAAGAGCATTCTAGCAAGGCATCATCATCAGGCACTCCCATGTCATGTAAATGCTCTATGCATGAATACTCATATGAAGGGTTACGATAGAGTAGTGGCAGTGAGTACATCTCTCTTGCAGGACGTCCCCACTCCGACAGATCAGGTGCCCTTCCTCGTCGTCCCTCACACTCATTGCCCGCGTCCGGCTGTTGCTCCGCTGTTTTCACACCCAAACCGCCATCAGCAGGTCACGACACGACCAGAGGAAACGGGTTTTCAGGGGCAGCCGCAGCCGTGGTGTCAGGCGGCACAGGTAGACGACGAGGGAGGAGGAGGATGGTGTTGGTTGTAGTTGATGTAGTTGTGGTTGTAGGTGGGTTTCGTGGTCATGGGGCGAATCACGCATGACACCACGTGAAGGAAATATATAACGATAGGGATATAGTGCAAGGGAACAAGTCAAAGATCACATGTTGTCCTGTGCTCCTCTCCCCCCTCTACTTTTATACCACAGCTGCTTACAAACAAGGAAGCAACTGGCACATCCATTCATCAACGCAAAAACCAATTAAGACAGTAACATGACCAATTCAAAATTTATCCAATTGACTTTTCAGATTAAACATAATGGAATAGAGCAAGGACCATTTGTAATCAAGTAGGAAATATCTTAAGATAATCCCAAACATATATGCTACATCAAATTCAACCCCTTGCTCACTTAAATTTACACTACTTATAACACAGTGTGGTTATACATGTCCCACACAAAAAATACATATTAATAAATCGAAGACATTTCAAATGCCAATAAACAACAATCAGCATTCATTTTAAATCTAAATTTTGAATAATGTTTGGTAGAACATTTTCACTTTTTTCAACCTAGCTGCACTAAAATTCACACGTGGCAAACAAACTGCTACTATAGGCATTTGGGCCTTCTTCCACAGAAGTGACAACATTTAAATAAAACTTTATGAGAGGTAGGGCCACAGACACAGAATTGGAAGTGTGACTAGGTGTAACTAGGCTTCAAAAGGAGAAATTAATAAAGCTGTGGTGGGTGTGTATTTAATCAGTAAAAAGAATTAGTGCTGGGTCATTAAATGACTACAAAAAGTATTTAGATAAAAATGAAAATGCTCTGCCAAAAAGAAAATTCAAATGTAAGCAAACCCCACTTAAAAACAGAAGATAAAGCAAAACACTTCTGACAAAACAAAAACAAATCATAAAGATTGTACTACTTACCAATTCTATGAGCTGTGAGGAAGAAATGGTTAGAGACAGACAGAGACAGAGACAGCTGAGAGGAAGAAAGAGATGGGAGAAGAAAGATGAAGAGAGTTAAAACACAATCTCAGGTCTGGCTGTACTCACCGAGGAGGATGGGCTATAGGACCTGGTTCTACGCCGCCTTCGTTTGTGCTTACGCCTGCTGCCTTTCCGCCGATACGACTCATCCCGTTCACGTTCCCGCTCGTGACCACGTCGGTAGTCGTACATGTTTGGGGAGAAGTCGCGTGGGTAGTAACTTTCAGCTGCTCCATGTGGCTCCCTTTCTCGGTCTCGTTCTCGGCTCTGATCCAAGCGTCTGTATCCTTCGCAGTATCTTCGGTCAAATGGCCGGTGCTCCGTAGAGCGATTGTCAAAGGTTCGACTGAATCAGAGGAAAGAGGCATACATTGAAACCTGAAGGTTGACAAGCAACCAAAACAAAACAAATAAATCTGCAGCGCCGATACTATAAAATACACTTTCAGCATAGCAAACCAAACAAATTTTACTATGCAGACAAACATACCTCCTTGAGCGGACATAGCTTCCTTCCTGTCTGTGTCCCCGTCCCCTTCTGTCTCTGTCACTGCTGGAGGAGTAAGTCGGCGATCTTCTGTGTCGGTGTCGTCGCCCTCTGTCTCTGTCTCTGTAACGGTCTTGGTAGCTGCTTCGACTGTCTCTGTCCGAAGACGAGCGTCGTCTAGTGTAAGGCATCTAGTGGATTATTAAAAGGACAAATCAAACATTCAGAATTTAAATAATGAGGGCCTGTAACAAATATGCCCTTTCAAGATCATGACATAATTGTTGAATGAAGGATTACATTTGCATTTAAATCTAGGAGAGCCCTTTTACACAGATATTCCTGTTTTCATTTTTCTTTTTGCCAAAATAAGTGAGAAAGCTGTCCACTGCCAGACTGTGAGCGAGTTATAGGAGTCAGTAGGAGGTGCAGTCTTAAGAGAAATATTGATGATCAAACTGGATCCAAAGTTTGTGAATAAGTAGCATGAAACTGTTTTGGCACATGCATTTTACTCTAATGCAACTGATGTAGCGTTACTTTAAAGCTAACTTACAAATAAAGCTGTACTCGAAGACAAATGGCTTCTTAAAAATCCGACCAAATGGGCTGATTGACGAAAACAGCATAGTAAAACTTGATTTAAAAAGTGTTGATGACTACATCTGAGGACAGCAGAAACACACAGGACAAACTCCCAACTTTTACCACCTTCATATAAAGCATGCAGCGTAAAAATTTGTCAAAAATTTGAGTGCTAGCTTACAGCTAGACAACTGTTGAAGATGGGGTAGAATTGTGACGAGATAATGGCGACCGAATGCCTGACTGCACTTTAATAACCCTGTTGCATGAGTTTTAATTATTAATGTTAAGAGCCAACCACTGATTAGCGTAAATTAACATTGCCGTTGAACACAAATTGACTGCATACATAAACACACGACTAGCTCTAAACCTTATGCAAGTTGTCAGGCAACTAATGTTGTTTGTAACATAAGTCGTTAAGTTCATATTACGGTTCTACGACTGTCGCTGTGTTTTTCCATAGCACTTAAGACGATGCGTTTGTAACACTACCGTAAACACTGTTAATTTCACGAAAAACTATGCTTTCTGTATATTAACTCAATACCTTTCCAGTTTCAGACGCCAAACACTTATTAATGGCAAAACCAACTCAAACCAGCGATCTCACTGAGATACGAGAGACCTGCAGGCTGTTAGCATGTCCTGCTAGCAACATTGGCTAATGTAAATAATTTGGCCGCCATCTTAGCTTAGCTATGATATCAGCTAGCTAAACAGTTTCGCTAACAGTCGTGACTAACTCGCCCTTTTGTTGGAATATGGCTCAGATAACGACACGAAACGACTCGTATACATCAATTACCGTTTTCGCAGCGAGGCCTGTACGCTTGTCCCACAAGAAATCCGTAATGGCGTTCCAGTTTTCTCGTTTAATTGGCTCGATGTTAAAGGCTCTGTACCAAGCTAGCTGCCAGCTTTTTTCCCTGCCCTCCTTGTACAGCTAGTTCTGGTTCAGACTGAACGCTCTGACGTCTCCCTCTACAGAACATGTAGTTCAGTCCCAATGGCACACAGCCTCTTGTGCTAGTGAGCGCAATACCCTGAACTTGTAACAGTCAGAACTAATAATAGACCTATATTTACCAGTCAGAATGCCATTTGATTCGATATAAAATGTAATTGATGGAAAAACGCCATTCAAACAGATACTGGGTTTTGACTCAATCCTAATTTTGATGCACTTAGGCAATCTTAAGGCAAAGTTTTTACTTGTCTCATAAATTGAAATTATTTATCTCACAACCTCTACACATAATTTTGATTTAATACCTCATAACTTTTTAATTTTCACTAATCTTACAATTCTACCTCACTATTTCATCACTAACTAAGAATGATTTTATTTTCATTTGATCTAACTTTTTAAAAATCAACAATAATTTCTTTTCCAGGTAGAAATGGTTCCATAGTATGAAGTTTGTATTTAATTTTAGATCGACAATAAATAACTTTTTAACACTTTAAAATAAGCTTCAAACAATCACGAATGTGTACATTTCATGGAAGAAAGACAAAACACAGACACACAGCTATGATACCATGTGTCTGGATCCTCTACCAGAAAATTTGGTAGTATTTATTAATATCCTGAGTCAAGTACCTTCATGAAAAAGAAAAAAAAAGGCCTAATCCATAGTCAGCCAAAATGAAATACCCATATGTCCCCCAAGGTATGCCTTTCATATTGTAGAAAACCAACATAAAGTTTTAAGACTTGGTAATGTGGAATTAATACATTACTCACCCCTGTTAACTACAATTCTTATTAAACACATATATGAGAAAAACTTAAATTTTCAAAATTCAAAGAAATAAAAGGCACCTCTCCAGTACATGGGAGATGTGTGCATTAAGTTTTGAGAAAAGATATTGAAAAGGTTTTGAGTTAGGCCTCAGAAACCCTTATTTAGGACTAATCCTACTCACAGAATGAGCCTGATTAACTTGTAACCATGGAAACAAAAATTTAAAAATGACAGAAATTTGTAAATAGCAAAAGGAACCACTTTAGTATTTAGTTGTGACATGACAGAGACATGATGGACAAAACCCATTCCTATTCCCTTCCCTACTTCATTCATGGTGGGGGATAATGATATGACACATTTTATTTTATTTCAAAGCACAAATACTGTAATAGAAATACACTTAAAATATTTTTAAAAAATGCACTCTACTGAGTGTCCCTCTAGTTAAAGAGCTGCATCTTTTTTTAACTTAGCTCCACACATCACCTCTTGGGTGCTCTTTTACCACAACGTCATCAATACAGTTCAATTACATTTTTGTATTCCCTTTAGGCTGTTTTATTATATTACAGAAATTAGCCTTGGTGTTCCTAAGCTGACCAGTAATTTTATTTCTAAGGCCCTCAAATAAAAAGAATATTTCTTCCCTTCCATCATATTTAGATTTTTCAAACACATCTTTAAAAGCAGTCTTGTAACTAAAGTAGAGATACTGGTCTGAAATGTCTCTAATTAACCAACAATCTTTGGAAGATTTTGTCATTCTTGTTGGATTTTATCTCATTTGTCAATTAGAACTTACTAACGATGTCCTTTTTATGTGGTATTTCCTCCATCCCAAACACACGAGGTGTTGCACTTGAGTGATTTCTAAGCATGCATTATTGCATAATGGAGGGCATAATAACCCTAAGATCAAACGTTTTTGGAATCTCTTGAATTTGAGTTATACTGTCCTCATTGCACTTAACATTCCCCGATGAAGACACTTTTGAGTCAAAACATGATGATTTATTATTTGATAAGGTTTTAATGATCATCACCAGAGTGCCTTGGATTTCTTGTCAGATTGCCAACCAATAAGATAAACAGAAAGTCAGGCAATGGGGAAGCAATCACTTAAGTTTTACCTCAGTTTACCTGCATTTAAACTGCATGTTTTATGGCAGACGGTAACACATCACATCGAATAATGTACTGTACAAAATGACAAAGAAAAACACAATTGTGTGCAAGACCATGAGCTTGAGCTTTTCTCATAGACATAAGCATTTTTGTGTGTCATCCAGGAGCAAATGTTGAGTCTGCAGTCCCAATATCTCCGCACTAATAGGATCTGTAAGATTTCTCCTGCCCCAGGATTTGGCGGACAGCTGCACAGATCGGGGTTAATGGGTTAAAAATGGTTCATTTCTCTTCAGAGGAACACATTTCCTAGTAGCTGCTGCAGTAACAGACTATTCTATGGACAGATAATGAGACAGTGAGCCCCTGATCACAAAGCTGGAATACATCATCTTATTCTCAATGTAGGCCTTTTGGCTGAGTATGATCTTGTTTATCAAACAAGACAAAATAAAGAAATATATAAAGAAAATAAACCACTGACTCAAATTTGTATTTTCCACTGAGCTCTTCAGTCAAACAAACGTTGAGCTGCAGTTATTCTAAAAATTTTCTTAATATTGCAAGTCTTATTTTGGCCTGAAAAGGTTCTGTTAATGTTTCTCGAACATATCCAATGGCACATCCCTTCATAGTGATAATGATGGGACTGAAAATTATGGGGTTTTTCAATATGTGTGTCTATGGGCCTTTAGTCAGAGCTGTCCTCGTGCTCTTCTGCTCTTTTCAAATCAAAATATCTTGCCATGTGTTCAAGTCTCATGGAGCCTCGATGGATCCACTCCTTATGTTGACTCTCCTGTGAGTGAAAAAAGAATACATTAAATCAGAAATCAAACAAGAAATTAATCATCTAAACAAGAGCAGGCAGTTAAATGTTACTGACCTGGAAAATGACCTCCATCAAGCTGCAGTCAACCACCTCCACGTCACACCTCTGCTGGACTCCATTCAATTCTACATTAAGGTCGTCTCCCACAGCATAATGGGTTAAATGTGGGTACGGCCAGTCCTTCAGGTATTTTTTCATGAAAGTCTTGTGAAGCCCGTCTGGAAGGTCGTCAAGAGAATCCTCCACTGTTGAAGAAAACACAGAGTCTGTTACTCTTCTTACTGAATTGTCTGGCAGAATAATGGCATAAATGCATGTGTGGCTCTGTAGCTTTAGGAAACATGTCCAACAGTTAGTATTATGTCTGAGCAATACATTTGGCATGTCTCAGGTTCATACTACATACTAAATCTCAGTAAGTTTTTAGTATATAGGACTTACTACATAGATTTTTCACATTAAAAGTCTCTAAGCAGCTCAAAAGCCACACACCTCCATTTCCTGATTTGGTTTTAAATGTTTCAGAATGACTAATATGACATCATTATTTTCTTGTATTGATTGATTTTGAAATAAGACCTGGTACTTTCTGTGGTAGAGGTAATCAAGTGAGTATATGATTTGAAAATGTACAGTAACTCACAGGACACTCTGCTTTGGTTGTGAAAAAGAAACAAGTGTGAAAACAGCTGAACTTACATGGTCTGCACACCAGGTGAAGTGAAGGTAAGTCAACATACATTGGCTTGTGATGATCCAGAAAGACCAAGAACCTGGAAAAATAAAATATGTTCAAGACCAAATTAAATAACCTTTGCTAAATTGCAATTGTGGAGTGATAGTGATTCTATTGGTGCCAAAAACTAATCAAAACACAAACCTTAAGCGGTTCTTTCTACTGGGGAGCTCTGCCAAAATACCAGGCCGGAACACGGAGCTGTCTTGACAGTTAATCACCACACGAGCACCAACATACAGCTGTTCTAGTGTTGGTGTGGTGTCAAAGGCGATGTGGTGGCCGGAAACAAGACTTTTTCTCTCTCCTTCAAAACCAACTTTATACTTCAATCGTCCATCTTCTGCAAATGACAAAATGTTAGTGAGTGAAACACTTTTTGCTTTTTTGTGGCTTGAAATCAATCACAGAAGTGAAAAACATTGTTTACTCTTGAGAAAGCTACATTTTTGTATATTAAATATTTAAACATAACACAAAAGTGGAGATGACATAGAGCTGAAAAAAAATATATATATTTGGTTATCGATGGACCTCTTTATGAATTTTTTTTGAAGACTCCTGTCATGGTTTAGTCTATGAAATGGTTCAAATGACCCCACAGCATTTTCAAGAGCTCACAATCACTTCTTTGAATCGAATGAAAAAAACAATTTTTAACATGTATACAAACAGAGAAAAGAAGCAAATCTGCATGGCAACTGCTTGTCATTTTGGCTTTGAATAATACATTATCAAAGTTATCATTTTCTGTCAATGAATTTATTGACTCATAAGAACTATGACACACGGGCCTTTTTCAGACATTTGCATTAGTAGTATATCAAGCATAAATAGAAAGTACTTAAGGAACTTAAAGATTGTTCAAGCCCAACTCTTTTTTCACTTGTTCTTAAATCAGAAACACAGAAAACTATTTAGATCAGACTTGCCTCTTAGGGCTTTTATAATGAGAGGAATATCTTCAACTGTTTTAGTACAAATCAAGGTGTTTAAATAAGCTCTTTGTTTACAAGTGCCTTAAATTGTTTGCCATCAATTTCCTACAGAAATATAGTTTTCTTACCTCTTGTTACTATATCCAAAATCTTACCACGATGCCATCTCCGGGTCTTCTTCTTTGCCAGGACAATCATGTCCACTACGACCTCTTCTTCTGGCAAGTCAGGACGGACGTCCCTTGTGTCTTCAGAGCAATAGGAAAAAGGTGACAATATTATTACTGGGGCTTGTTGTGACACTGTGAAAATATACAAAATCTGTATTGGGGGGGGGGCGGCCATTACAGCCTGCAGACTCGGATAAGAGGGGCAGTAATATGGCCACCGGAGGATAAAGGCCGAAACACTCAGTGAAGGTTGGGCACCTCCTGAAGACCTCAATGCATCCAGAGGAAGTAACCAACTACAACCAGGCCCTCATCCACCGGCCGCCCCCCACCGTCACCCACAAGTCTCCCACAAGCCAAGATGCCATCAGGATAGTGTAACTACCAAGGGATTGACTCATCTAGTCCTAGGAATAACTAACTAAAACTATATTGAAACTAATGATCTTGAGTGATTGTAAAATATGAATGACTTGTCATGGACCTTTTAAAGGACACAGATATGTTGCACCGTCAAAGAGGTCAAGAGAAGAATTTTCTGTTCATGTATTATTATTAGAATATACTAAATATTTCCAAACTCAACCAGGAAACTTGAGACACTTTTTATTTAAGATGTGTGCCTTTACCATCGTAGGTGCTTCTACTTGTTTGTGGTGCAGCTGTTCTTGTGTCATTCTCTGATGTTTTTGAGAGTTTCCCCTTTTTCCGCTTGTTGTTTGACACGGAGAAATCAGTATCACTAGAATCACCATCTGGTTTCCACTGCATTTCAGAATCAGAGCTGCTGGGGGATTCATCTTCACTGTAGAACTGTGGAGGCGTTGGTGGTCGGAGCGCGCTGACCTTATAGTCAGGGAGTCTGGTCAAGACCACCACTGCTTGTTTTATTTTACAGAGAGGGTCAGAACCATTCTTCCTTTGTGCCTTGATGCTGGGAGATATATTTGTGGAGCGCACAGACCCACATGGGGAATCAGCCACATTTTCTGCTCTTATGACTGGAGTCTCAGTGTGAGCCAACTCGTCCGGGGATGGAGGCGTACTCCCTACAAAAGGAATAAGCACAGGTCAAATTGTAGCTTTCAACAAAATAAAATAAGCCAGTTTGTATGGTTGAAAACGACAAAGCAATCATCAAATGGACCAGAAATACCAAGAGTACATTTTTCAACTGACTCAATGATTTGTATCTTACCTCTTATATTATCATCAGAATCTGTTTCTCTGTACTCCCACCCCAGAAAAGAGTATTGTTTCTTCACAACTGCCTCACAAGCTGCCACAGACCTGAAAGACGTCAGCGACAAAGACAACAAGAACTAGAAGGGCATTCGGAAAAGGTTGCATTGTGACCAGTAAAGACAGGGTTGTAGCCGGATCAGCCTGGACCCCCATTCATGTTCTGAAGTGTGCAGCTGTTTCTCCTGTGTTTAAATCCCACTTTGCCACTCACAACTGGATGTGGTTTCACTTTTTTGTTTGGCCTACACCGAGCAGAAGCAATGAATAAACAGCTGTTTTAACGTATGGAATGCTGTCGTCTACAGGGCACAACTAGGGAATGAAAGGAGTAATGATGCACAAATGGGCTTTTACAACAGGGAGAAACCAGAGCATAGAGTAGATGTGACACTCACTCGCTGAGCCTCAGGAGGTGGGCGGCCTGGTTCTCTCTACTTTCCAGCAGCGATTGGAACAGCTTGCATTTCTCTTGCATATTTAAGACCAGTTCATTCTTCTCTACCTTCTCCCTGATCCACTTCTGGAGTTCCTCTTTGCTCATCTCCATCTCATCCTCCTCCATAATCACTTCAACGCACGACGTTTCAAATCGTGTGCTTCAGTGTGCAGCAGGGGTCTTGTCCAGCGATGATACTCCCTAAATTATTATTACAGAAAGACATTTTCTTTTTCAAAAAGATTGGCTGCCGACAGGTGTGGCTCTTGGCACATCTGCAGAGTCACCGCAGAAGAACAGTCGCATGCCGTAGTTTTGGCATCTCCGTGGGCAGCTGCTGTTTATTGTAAAGTCAAATTCTATAGTACAGGCTGTTATCAACACAAGCGAGTCGTGATCTGATGCTGTAAACAGCACAGTCAGAAAACATCCTCAGGTAGCAGAATATGCAGACTATGCAGTAAACGTGACATGTGATGCTACCGACAGGCTCCTATTGATAATTTTGACTAGAGATGAATGGATGATGGCAGAAATCCTACAATATACATTTTTGCATGCATATTTGTAACACTATGACACTAACTATAACTGAAAATGTCTGTGTGTTAGCTGCTTAAAACTATAATGATACTATGGTGGGGACCCTGGCTTATATTGGACTGTTTGTTTGTATGTCATGTAGCAAAGAGAATGAAGGGAATAAAGTCTGATCTGATTAGAACTGCATTTCAAACCACCACCAAATGTGGCTCGAGTTCGATTTGCACGGATTGCATTTCATATGTTTGTTTTTTTGCTGTCGACTCTTTCAAAATCTATCCGTATACCATCTGGATGTATGAAATCCAAATCTGTGCTGGCAGTCTAAACAAGGCTATCAACTGGTAACATTTCAACTAGATTGTACTAGAGAGGCTAAAGATTCTTTAAAGCACAGTTTTAGATTTGTGAAACCTTTATTCTACTTGTCAAAATACAAAAACAAAAGGAAGATTTCACTGCTTTTATTCTCATCTAGACCACATTGAACCAGGTCTCTTTGAAAAATCATTATACTTGGACTTGTCAGATCTGGACTAGATTTTCCTTAAACACACAGCTTCATATTTGTAAGTGAGTTTCAAACAGCAGACTTTCTCTGAAATACTGTTTATTACGCTTTCACATCACTAAGAGGTGTTTAAGTTTCCCCTTAATTGCTAAATCTGAACCAGAATTCAATGCCTTCCTTGTTTTCCGCTGTTGTTGAACAGTTGAAAAACATAAAGTATTTTTTTTTTAAATTGAATCTGAGGGCAACATGTAGTTACGTCTAAAGTATAACCAATAAGTTTCACAATATTACATCAGCGGTAAGATATCATGAACCATAAACTGCTACATTTCCTTTTTGCACCAGATGCAAACATGTCGAAGGCTTTACGCTGTTCTTTACGAAGCATGTACAGGAAAATATCGAGAGAGATAAATATATATGTATATATATATCATCCATCAAGTTCTTCATTCGTAAAAGAATAACAGCAATTTAGCAAATACCTTAAATGAGGCAAAAAGCTTCCCTTTATATGACATTAGTTGACCGTCTTGCAGAATGTCTTCTTCGTCTCTTTCTGCTGCGCCAAGTTGTAAGACGCTCACTGCTGCTCCCAGTGTTCGTGCGAACGACGTACAACGTTGGCCAATTTTCTCTGTCTTCAAACCTCCGGGCAAAAACTGCTCATAACAGTTTTCAGATCCGTCACAATGTGGAGAGATTGTTATGATAGAGGCATTGGCATATTGGCAGCGTTTGGGAATCTCTTTGAAAGTATTGTTTTTCAAGCTATTACTGGAAGAGGTTGAACTACAGCAAAGCTAGTTTGTTCTATATATTACTACCAGATGATTGATTGATGTTTTTCTCACTTTTTCTACTAATTCTAAGATTAAATGTTTCATTTAAGCTGCACAACATGGGCTGTAGAAACACTGGGGCATAGGCTCATTTAGAAATGAAATATTAGGTGTATGACTGATAATACGATGTAGTGTTTAACTAAAGATGGAGAGGTGCTTTATTCAGTTTGCAGATGAATGCCTTCAGTATAGATCCGTCCTTGATGTAGAGACTGGTCATGCATCTTTACAGACTGCATGTAAGTTCACTGAAAATCACAGAAAATCAGGGGGTGTTGCACTTGAAGAGTGATTTCTAAGCATGCATTATTGCAAAAGCAGTAATGGAGGGCATAATAACCCTTCTATAAAAGTTTTTTGGAATCTCTTCTTTGAGTTTGAGTTGTACTGAACACCTGTCCTCATTGCACTTCACATTCCCCGATGAAGACACTTTTGAGTCAAAACACGATGATTTATTATTTAATAAAGTTTTAATGATCATCACCAGAGTGCCTTGGATTCCATGTCAGATTGCCAACCAATAAGATAAACAGAAAGTCAGGCAATGGGAAAGCAATCACTTAAGTTTTAGCTCAGTTTACCTGCATTTAAACAAAAAGCATCTACACAATAATCTACACAATGTTTGTGGTGTAAAAATGGTATTAAAATGGCAAACCTCCATGGAAATGAGCAAACAGTGCAAGAGTGGGTACGGGTGGTACAGGGGCCTGACTGGCCATTGTGTCTTCTTCTATTGCTTTTACTGCTCTTCTTTTTGCCTCCTCTTGATGCTTTATGGCAGACGGTAACCAAAGAAACGGCGGATTGACACCAAACTGGTATGGAGTATGGATCGAGGCTACAATGTATCACTTTCTGTTTGCTAGTGGCCAGTCAAATAGTATCTCACAAACTCAGTGGCTACATCACATCGAATAATGTACTGTACAAAATAACAAAGAAAAATGCTATTGTGTGCAAGACCATGAGCTTGAGCTTTTCTCATAGACGTAAGCATTTTTGTGTGTCATCCAGGAGCAAATGTTGAGTCTGCAGTCCCAATATCTCCGCACTAATAGGATCTGTAAGATTTCTCCTGCCCCAGGATTTGGCGGACAGCTGCACAGATCAGGGTTCTACTGAGGAGGATGGTTCATTTCTCTTCAGAGGAAAACATTTCCTAGTAGCTGCTGCAGTAACAGACTACTCTATGGACAGATAATGAGACAATGAGCCCCTGATCACAAAGCTGGAATACATCATCTTATTCTCAATGTAGGCCTTTTGGCTGAGTATGATCTTGTTTATCAAACAAGACAAAATAAAGAAATATATAAAGAAAATAAACCACTGACTCAAATTTGTATTTTCCACTGAGCTCTTCAGTCAAACAAACGTTGAGCTGCAGTTATTCTAAAAATTTTCTTAATATTGCAAGTCTTATTTTGGCCTGAAAAGGTTCTGTTAATGTTTCCCGAACATATCCAATGGCACATCCCTTCATAGTGATAATGATGGGACTGAAAATTATGGGGTTTTTCAATATGTGTGTCTATGGGCCTTTAGTCAGAGCTGTCCTCGTGCTCTTCTGCTCTTTTCAAATCCAAATATCTTGCCATGTGTTCAAGTCTCATGGAGCCTCGATGGATCCACTCCTTATGTTGACTCTCCTGTGAGTGAAAAAAGAATACATTAAATCAGAAATCAAACAAGAAATTAAAAATCTAAACAAGAGCAGGCAGTTAAATGTTACTGACCTGGAAAACGACCTCCATCAAGCTGCAGTCAACCACCTCCACGTCACACCTCTGCTGGACTCCATTCAATTCTACATTAAGGTCGTCTCCCACAGCATAATGGGTTAAATGTGGGTACGGCCAGTCCTTCAGGTATTTTTTCATGAAAGTCTTGTGAAGCCCGTCTGGAAGGTCGTCAAGAGAATCCTCCACTGTTGAAGAAAACACAGAGTCTGTTACTCTTTACTCTTCTTATACTGGACTTGGAAATGGACTTCAGAGGAAAGCACCTCATCCAAGCACCTTTTTAAGCTCTTGCGATTTAGTGTGATTTGCTTTAGCCTCTGGAGGCAAAGTCACCCATTGACAATGTGTACAAAAATAAACTGAGTGTGTTATCTTTCACTATTTTTGCACGTTAATGGCTGCAATACAAGTTGAAATATTCCTATTCCCTTGTTTTAATACTATATTGGTATGCTGTGAGGTTCAAATAGGTTTGTACAGCTGGTAGAAATATCCCTCCAAGGAAGTACTTTTTTACTTTGATTAAAAGAGTTGAATCAATACTTTTACTTTCACCAGAGTATTTTTTTCCACAAGTAACAGTACTTCTACTTGAGTAAAGAATGTGTGTACTTTTGCCACCTCTGATTAAGTGTGACTATATGATTTGAAAATGTACAGTAACTCACAGGACACTTTGCTTTGGTTGTGAAAAAGAAACAAGTGTGAAAACAGCTGAACTTACATGGTCTGCACACCAGGTGAAGTGAAGGTAAGCCAACATACATTGGCTTGTGATGATCCAGAAAGACCAAGAACCTGGAAAAATAAAATATGTTTAAGACCAAATTAAATAACCTTTGCTAAATTGTGGCAATTGTGGAGTGATAGTGATTCTATTGGTGCCAAAAACTAATCAAAACACAAACCTTAAGCGGTTCTTTCTACTGGGGAGCTCTGCCAAAATACCAGGCCGGAACACGGAGCTGTCTTGACAGTTGATCACCACACGAGCGCCAACATACAGCTGTTCTAGTGTTGGTGTGGTGTCAAAGGCGATGTGGTGGCCGGAAACAAGACTTTTTCCCTTTCCTTCAAAACCAACTTTATACTTCAATCGTCCATCTTCTGCAAATGACAAAATGTTAGTCACTTCTTTGAATCGAATGAAAACCCAAATTTTATCATGTATACAAACAGAGAAAAGAAGCAAATCTGCCTGGCAACTGCTTGTCATTTGGGCTTTGATTAACAATAAATGAATAATACATCATCAAAGTCGTCATTTTCTGTCAATCACATAATCAATTTATTGACTCATAATTTTTGCTCATATAAATAAGATTCAGAAAGTTTTATTCTGGAAGAACTATGACACACGAGCCTTTTTCAGACATTTGCATTAGTAGTATATCAAGCATAAATAGAAAGTACTTAAGGAACTTAAAGATTGTTCAAGCCAAACTCTTTTTTCACTTGTTCTTAAATCAGAAACACAGAAAACTATTTAGATCAGACTTGGAGAACAGATCAACAGAATTGTTTCCCTTCACTTGCCTCTTGGGGCTTTTATAATGAGAGGAATATCTTCAACTGTTTTAGTACAAATCAAGGTGTTTAAATAAGCTTTTTATTTACAGGTGATTTAAACTGTTTGCCATCATTTTCCTACAGAAATATAGTTTTCTTACCTCTTGTTACGATATCCAAAATCTTACCACGATGCCATCTCCGGGTCTTCTTCTTTGCCAGGACAATCATGTCCACTACGACCTCTTCTTCTGGCAAGTCAGGACGGACGTCCCTTGTGTCTTCAGAGCAATAGGAAAAAGGTGACAATATTATTACTGGGGCTTGTTGTGACACTGTGAAAATAAGAAATCTGTATATTAAAACTAATGATCTTGAGTGATTGTAAAATATGAATGACTTGTCATGGACCTTTTAAAGGACACAGATATGTTGCACCGTCAAAGAGGTCAAGAGAAGAATTTTCTGTTCATGTATTATTATTAGAATATACTAAATATTTCCACTCAACCAGGAAACTTGAGACACTTTTTTATTTAAGATGTGTGCCTTTACCATTGTAGGTGCTTCTACTTGTTTGTGGTGCAGCTGTTCTTGTGTCATTCTCTGATGTTTTTGAGAGTTTCCCGTTTTTCCGCTTGTTGTTTGACACGGAGAAATCAGAATCACTAGAGTCACCATCTGGTTTCCACTGCATTTCAGAATCAGAGCTGCTGGGGGATTCATCTTCACTGTAGAACTGTGGAGGCGTTGGTGGTCGGAGCGCGCTGACCTTATAGTCAGGGAGTCTGGTCAAGACCACCACTGCTTGTTTTATTTTACAGAGAGGGTCAGAACCATTCTTCAGTTGTTCCTTGATGCTGGGAGGTATATTTGTGGAGAGCACAGACCCACATGGGGAATCAGCCATATTTTCTGTAAATAAAAAAAACAGCAAAGGAAAAAGTAATATAGTCATAGGTCATACCAATCATTATGTCTCTTTCCCTGATTGCTCATGTCTCTTTACTAAAAAGAAACAGAAGCAATTTTTACAGAGACATCGCGTAACAATGCCGCAGCGAAAACCCTTCTTGACGTCGCGTTTGTTTATTTCTTGGAAAAAAAACAACAACTGCGCTCGTGACCAGTCGTGACATCAACATGTATTACAAACGTTGCCGACCTTGCTGTATATGTTCGGAGCTGTTGAGAAGTTGGACACTTCATTTTACAAATGAATGTTTATATGCCATCATCATTTTCTGCTATTTCCCTTGACTTCTGGAGCTCCTACATTTCGATCTCCATGTCGTCCAAGTCCATATTTGCTGCAACATAAACCTACACTAAAATGTGATCTTCCCCCCCGTATCTGTTCATCTACCATGTTCGTTTATCTTGTTGTGTTGTGTTGGTTCAACTGTCTTACTGCAAATAACTCAGTGGGTACAGTAAATATTCTTGATATTGATCGAGACTATTTACATATTCAAAGGGGTTCGGTGAAATTTTCACATGAAGACTGAGGGACCTTTGGTGTTCTGACTTATTCTGATAAACATTTGACAGAAATAATGTATGGCCTATAGAACGTACAATGGCGTAAACATTTGCTCATTTGCAAATTAAGATTAGGAATAGTTGGCTATTATTTATCACATACTTTTCGGTCATGTTTAGAGCGAAACCTGAAAGCTGTGAGTTAATGCTCGAACCGAAGTAGTGATCTTACCTGTTGTTGTGTCCAGGCTAACCGCCTGAAAACGACGATTGCGGTTACTGACGGCTCAATCCAAGTAAAGCTATGTCGTAGCTGAAGCTAGCTGTCAGGGAGACAAGTACCCTCGATGCTTCTTAGTGGCTGGCACTGAGTGTACAAACAGGTTGAAGATGCGAAGAATTAAACCGATTTTAGGTCAAGACTGTCCCGCTGTGGAAGTGTATTTTCTACAATTAGCATAACACAGGTTCCTCCATTTTAGATTGTTATTCTGTCGTCTCCTTTCTTCTTCTTCTTCTTTTACGGAAGTTGGCTTACAGCTTTTTGGCGCATTACCGCCACCTTCTGCTCCGGAGTGTAGACCAGACAATAAACTTCCACCTCCTTATGCTTCTTGTTTTATACACTGGAATTAATGAAGAAGAAAAATGCTGTGAAACTCTGGAACTTAATAGATGAACTTAGGCTTGCTGAAAACCCCTAGTGTTTTGTTTTCATTTTATTCTTCTGTTGTCCTTACACATCTTTCTAATTTAGTCCATTATCCTTTTTTGTTTTTACAATTCCCATGAATGCATTATATGTTTGTATGTGCAATATAATGCTTGTCTGATGTCTGTTTATGAAGTGTGTTTTTATGATGTTATTTGCCACATTGATTGTATTGTATATTTTACACTTCAATAAAGTTGTGGAGAAAAAAAGAAAAAAAAGAAGCTCCTTGCTTTATGGCGGTCCGCAAACCAGGACGTGCCGCATTACCGCCACCAGCTGGTGTTGAAAGAGGAAGTAAAACAGCAAAATAAATCACAAAACAGTTATGTAGATATTATAATATAATATATATAAATATTGCCTATATGTTATATTATATTATATTATATGTAACATTATCTACATAACTTTTTTGTGACTTATTTTGTATATTATTAACCTTTAGCCATACAGAAAAGTAATTTTTGTGCAAATAAATCATTGTTCACGTTTACAAGTCAAAAAATGTGGATGGTGAGACAGAGAACAACAACAGACAGTAACGTGTGTGATCATCTCCAGCATTTATCACAGCGTCACATCTCCTTTGCATGGAATTGATAAAATTATTAATCTGGACTTGTGGGATGCCATGCCATTCTTCCTGCAGTGCTGTGACAAGTTGTGCATGTCTTGCTGGAGCAGGATCTCTCCGTCTCACCCAGTGATCCAGAACATCCCACACATGCTCTATTGGGTTGAGATCTGGTGAACATGCTGACCAAGGAAGGACAGTGACATTGTTCTGGTCCAGGTAGGCTACTCCTGACAGACATGAGCCACATGTGGTCTGGCATTGTCATGCATGAAGGTGATGCCTGATTGCTGTATCCTGGGAAAGATATGTAGACCTAGGATATTATCTCGGTAACGGATATCTGTCAGTGTATCGTGGATGTTGACAAGGTCTGACCGCCATCCATTAGTAATGGCTCCCCACATCATGACACCACCACCTAAACGGTCGACTTCCTGGATGTATGCTGCAGGATAGCGTTCCCCACACCTAAGACCATCAGCTCTGTTACTCTGTTACATAGTGGAATGTATGTTAGCACATAGAGAATACATTACATGAATTTTTGTATTGTATTTAATGCACAGATCCAAGATAATATGGTTTCTTCCTTAGCACCATGCATCCTAGCTACTGAAAGCTCCATATTAATAACATCAAGATATGAGCCCAGGCACTGTGTGCAGTTTTCCAACGCAATACCAACATTTTTTTCGCAGCTGTCAGGCCAGCCATCAATATACGTTTCTGATATTGTGTTATGCTTAGCAGAGAGAAGTCAGTCAGTAGCAGTACAGCGGGGTTGTATGGCACTTCACAATTCAAGATTTTTGTCAACAAGGAGCAAATAATTTTCCAGAAGAGAAAAACATCCTTACAAGACCAAAACATGTGCATGAAGGAGCCAATGAGTCCGTCCTTACAAAGAGTGCATAGTGGTGACAAAGTGAGTTTCATTAAAAACCTTTTCATGGGAGTGAGATAAGATCGATATAAAAAATAAATGTGGATCTGTTGGTGGTTTGGGGTTTTTGGAGTTGTTTGGCTTATATGAAGATATAGAAAACAGTGAGTACAGTTTTGACAATGTGGAAGAAATCTGTGTATGAATTAGAACATTTCTGCATGTCTGCACAGGAGTTCAGAAGAGAGGCGATTCTCTTTGCCTGGAAGGCAGGGTTATCAGGAGATGAGGGCAATTCTCTTATCAGAAGGTTCAGATGAGGGCAATTCTCTGTGCCTAAGGTGGTCAGGTGTTCAGATCAGAGGACAGTTGGTGGTTTTATTGTTTTGTGGAAGGCATGATTTATAGCTGTAATAAAGTGTGCATCTGTTGTCTTGTGGGTCCCTGAGTGTATATAAGCTTAGAGAATCTGAGAGTTGGGAGGGAACACTCGCCGCAGGTTTTCCCTGTATTAAACAGATCTGGCTCTTCACACTGAGTCTGTAATTCTTCAGAGAATTAGCAACTCTCAAAATTTAACAAGGAAGAATTTCCCTTACAACATTCATCCCTTTGTTTGACCTCATGTATCCAAAATAGAATGCAGGTAATGTGTTTTTCAGTTTTTCATTCCATGGTACACCATATGCTTTTAGTGATGATCTTTGTTGGAGATATAGAAAAAAATGATGATCCAGGTGAGTCACAAGTAGCATGAATATCATAAAATGACCTTAGACCATTCTCACTAAATATATCTGCCAGTTTATGTACATTTTTATTTGACCACATCGATGATGAAAACGGTACTCCCCCAGTGAGTGATAAGCAGTTGTTAAAAATTGGGCTGTTTTTAAGATACACTCTCAGAAGTGAGTGTATCTTATTTTTTTAAGTTACTGACAGAGTTTTTTTTCTCTCTCTCTCTCTCTCAGGTGATCTGCTCCTCCTGGTAGGTGGAGGTGGAGATGGAGCCATAAGGATCCATGACAGTCTGGGCGCAGCGCACCACGGTCACCAGCAGGAAGAAACACAGGAGGAAGAGGAAGAAGAGAGCGAAGCCCAAGTCCACGTCCACCTCAAACTGCGTCGCAGGGTGAGAAGCCTTGTCCATGTGGGCGATGATGACCACTGATGGTTTCCTCTCCTCAGTTCAACACCACGCCTTTAGGAGTTCGCCAGGCGTGTGTAGATGTGGTCTTGAGATGCTGATGATGAAGTGATGCCAGAAATATAAATAAAACAGACCAAGATTAAAGAAGTTACAAAGAAATAACAGTCTTGAGCATCCTGGTGGCCTAGTGATTAAGATACATACCATTTATCTGCACTGACCCTGGTTTGATTCTGATCAGAGGTTTTTGATGCATGTCATAGCTCTCTCTCTCTCTCTTCCTTTACTGCATTTTCTCTGTCCAACTATCAGACTGTGCTTTGATAGAAGCAGCTAATGTAGCCTCAAGCCTCTCGTCTCAAGTAGAGATGAGGAGTGGGATATGGAGGTCTGGCCTGTTGATGAGTCTCTTATTCCACACCCCCAGATTTTTAAAAATCATTTTCATCAGCCAACTGATGCTCACTCATTGATGATCACTTTTACACAACTTCCAATTGAGCCACAAAGCCTTTATTTTCACATATGCCGTAGGAAGACCTTTTAAAGTGCAAAATCGCTGGCGTCTCATTACATGACCTCAGATTGCTTGTTTTTTGTTGTGCAACAAACAGTTCAAATCCTAAAGATGTATTACTGACTCTTAACACAGTGCAAATGCTCAACCGTCTATAGAAGCTGGAACAAAAGTGATATTAATGCTTGAAAAACGACTTGAATGAATAATCGATTGTCAAAAAATAAATGCTGAATCACTTTCTGTTTGGGTTCATGTTATCTTTCAGCTATTTTATCTTTATAATGGACAAGTTGACATGACCATAACACATTTCTCCGGGATACTTCATCACTTTTCTAATTGGTTGCTATTTAGAATACAGCACAATGTGTACAGACAGATTAGCTTCCACAAAATTAATCCTACAATCTTTATGGGAAGAAATAGTTACGTGTGATTAAAGTCAAACATATTATCACCACTGGATCAAGTAATTTTAATCACTATAAAAGATAACAGCAAGGCAATATTTCTAAGGGAGTAAAAAAAAAAAAAAAAAGGCTTTTTTTTAGATTTTCAAGTGAACTTCAAACTTACCATTCTGCAGTGTTGTCAGTGGCGTGAGTCTATGTTTCTGCAGGCTTTCCACCCATCCAAACCTTTGGAGAGCTTTCATAGCATCTTTGCCTTGGTTCCCTCTAAGGCTCCTTATTACATGAGTTATATAAGATCGTCATCTGTTACCAAAGTCTTTAGGGTCCCCCTCCTCGCAATGAACATCATAAGAAACATGAGAAGCTCACAGATTGGCTCCTGCACTCACACACGTGCATACACATGCAAAATACACAAGCATGCACAACCTCCCCCTGGTGTGTAAAGCCTTTATTAATACTTAAGCAGGAATTGAGTAACAGTCTACACAGTTCACAAGTATATCAAACACCCCATAGCCTTTGTTCTCCTGTCAGAAGAACCTTCACCACTGACACCCATTCAGCTTCACAGCGCAATTAACTCAACCACCTTAAGCAACACTGAGCTTATTCATTACATTAGGATGAAAAGGCAAAAGAGGAGGGAGGGGAAACTTAATGTGAGAGGCAAAGATTTAAGGAGGAAGAATAAGATGGACACAGAAGGGGGCGTGGAAAGGAAGAGCAGACGTTGGAGCAGGAGAAACAGGAGATGCATTAGCAATTAAATTGTGGAGCCAGATGGAAATTGACCCTGCCACTTTAACATGGAGATTGTTACAGGGAGGCTGCCAATGACGGGGCAGAGTGGAGGCCTGAAGTGTGGGGCTCAGAGGTAAAATGATCCCATTCCATATGCAATTAGCCAAGGAGGCCTTTCAGACTGAAGCCAAACTACTGTAGGGACAAGTGGTAAAAGATGGAAGACAGGAAAACAAGCCCACCACGATCCACGCAAACTCAATCCTCCAATGAAGACCAACTCTTTCACTCCACTAATCATGCAAACATTTCTGGCTACAGTCTCCCACCAGCGAGTCACTAACACAGTTTGCCATCTGATATTGTAAAGTCTCCATGGTGCCTTCAGGTCTTCTCTACACCAGTGGAGCCAACAACTGATGGTGCTCATGCCAGGCTGGATTTGGTCCACATCAGTCGTGACACAATATCTCCAAGACAGTGTTTTATCTTGGTATCATCAACATTGAGAGGCTCATTTCTCAGTCTGTGATTTATGGCTCTATCATAGGTTCACACACCATCCACATCACAAAATCTTACTTGTCCTCAGAATGTCCTGGATAGTTCATACAATGAAATAACTCAAGGAAGAACAGTTTCAGCTCTGCTTTAATACCATCCAAAGGCATCTGATGATCCAGGAATTACTCAGTCTCAACACGTCTGATCCACCTCATACACTATTTCCTCAGTTACAGACTGCAAGCTGTGCGAGTTTGCTGTTGATGTGCAGACCACATGTGCAATGTCTTGACACATATCTGCTGAAGTAGTCCCAACAGGACTGCACAAGAAAATCTGTTGTACTTTCTGAGTTACTTTGACTTTTTCTGCTTTGAAAGAATTAAATGCTTATAGTGATGCATTTATCAATTGATATAAAATGTGTGGAAAGCAAAATAGTCAAGAAAAGGTCAGAAAAATTATGTTTTTGTTGCTTTGTTTTTTAAATTATTGTGAATGTAAATCTTTGAGTGATGGACAGCTGGGCAAATAAAACATGCAAAATCATTTTAATAGAAAAACAACCATCAGATACATTTATAATGACAACCATTGGCTGCAGACCTCAATGATTTTATGTTGATGACAAAAAAGACAGAGTAAACAACCAGCAATTATTTATTAATGGTAATCTCCCAAATTGTTTTCTAAGTTATACAATAAGTTGTTTCTTAACTTCTGAACCAAATGAAAAAGTAGAAAATTTGATCGAGAATCATCACAGCTGAGAGGTTGGAACTGTCTGAAAAATCATTTACTAATTAACTGATTGTCAAAGTAATTCCCATTTAATTTTGTGTTGCATGTAATTAAAAAAAAAAAAGAAACTGTAAAGGACACAGACCAGTTATCCACATGTATCTTTATCATCATAGTCATCAATTCCATTTTACATCTCAGCAACACATGAGGAAGAATAAAAAGTTAAGGAGGAGCTGCAGGTGATTAGACACCTAAAAGTCCCATAGAACTACAATACATTGACTGTTGAATGTTATGAGACACAAAGACAGAAGAAATAGGGACAAAAAATAGAAATTACTTTTTTTTCTTTTCTTTTTTTTTTTTTTTTTACTAACACTTGAAATGACGAAGGCACTTGCAAATGACAAGGTAGTACAAAATGTAAACCTTACTTTGGTGTTTAATTTTTACCCCTTTACTTTATTTTCTTTTTACAAAACTAAACACTGACGAAGAGGAAGATCTGGGGTAAATGATAATTAGAATAAATATCCCAAAAAAAAATTTAAATTGTAATCCAAACTGCTCTCGACCAAAGAGAAATCAGGTTTGAATTCAAATCAAACACTATTATAGACCTGCCAACCATGGAAAATGTTTTAGTAGCCCAATAGTGTGACTGTAATGCTGAGGTCACATCCCCACTTCGCTTAACACACAGCCATTTATCATCATACCCTTATTCAACATACAGTACCAGTGAAAATTTGGACACACCTTCCTATTCAAGTGAATGGGAAGGTGTGTCCAAGCATGACTCGGCTAAGAAGAAAACGTTACAATCATAACTTGTTGAAAGGAACTGTTTTAATGAGAAGACACTAACTTTTGGAATAGACGGCTGTCTGTGGCCATGTGTGATCAATCTGACGTCAGCTGAGAGGAGGCTGGACCCCAGTTTCACACCCGTTTCTAAATATCTACACTGGGATGAATTACAATATACAGTGAAAGTTAGACGTTTCAATATACCTGCTTAAGACTATTTTTTCATGATTAATATTTCTTTGTATGTGTGTGCTTATACAAACCGATAACCTCAGGTTAAGTGCATTCAATTATTTAATAATTCATTAATTAAATAATTGAATCGGATTATATAGGCACACATCATACAGGCCAAATAATATTATAAATTATTTAGGAATGTAGGCCTTTGTAAATGGAGGTTTAGCTACATTATCACCTGAAGCTAATTGGTGGCTAACGTCAAAATCGGAATGTGCAAACGCATGCACACACAGACATATACAGTAATGTTATTTCTGCGGCACAAGCACTCGCTTTCCCCCCCCCATACTGCCCCAATCAGCTCTTCTCAATATGTTTATGGGTTTGGCTGCAATATTAATCATGAATACAGTACAATGAACATGGACAATACAATTTACTGTTATTGTGACAACTTAAATGCATGATCAACAAGCAAGTTAGCTGACAAATTATGAAACGTTAGGCTAACGTTATTCAAGTTAGACATTTTCCGACAAAGGTAGCCAGGTCTGGATGAGTGACATGAGTTCACATCACCATACTCTGCTGTGAAAATGCATTGTTGCCACACAGAATGTGTAGAGGTTGGCAGGTCTGCTATTACTAAGCTTGTTGACAATATATCTAGTCAATGCTGATGAATAAAAGGAACCATAAAGTGCATCTTTGGATGGGAAAACAACACTGAATGGAAATGCTATTGACTAATCCAGCCCATATAGAATCTATAAACAGTTTCTGATTGGTTTGGCTTCCACTTCAACAAATTAATGCAAAATGTAAATGCCAACCGGACTGAGAACAAATAAAACACAAAACAAAATAAAAATCATACAACTAAAAAGATATTAATAAATGGAGCCAACATTTAAAATCAAATGCATTCGACACAAGGCAAGGCATTTCAGACAAACTTCCACGAAAGGCACATTTGAACACACGGGGCAGATTTTGCACCTTCTTGCACTCTTTCAGACCGTTAAAAAATATTATTTATCTCCAATGATTTTTATTTAAACATTCCTGGACAAATATATTTTAGTAAATCCATTGGAGAGACCCAAAATGACAAATTGGCAGCTACAGCAAGTAACTTGCATAAATTCATTATTACTTGAGCATCAGTAATAGAAAGTAATCCGGACCATGGGAAGACATCGGCACATTCACCTTAATGCTTCACACATAGCTTAAATGTGGTTGTTTAGAGCAATAATCAGTCAAGTTTAAGGGCAGTAACTCGTAGAGGAGTTTTCACTGAATATGCAGGCAGGGAAAGCTGATCCTAAGCACAGCATCTCTTTAAAAGAGATTAAAAAAAAATCTACGAGCAGGCAGATTTGGCATGTGGCAACCTGGTCAACAGTACAAAATCTTGGCGAATAGCAAAACAGATAGGAGTAGTGAGAAAAGAGGAGACGGTGTGCACGTAATGAGTTTGCCTGCTGTTTAGGGGTTGAGCAGATCAATGTTGTTCTCCATCAGCAAGGAGGTCATCGATATACGTGTGTGTGTATTTTTTCGTGCTGCCTGCTGCCCCTTCCCAAATGCCACGCACCCATTCTTTGGCTTTCAGGTGAGGGCCCGTCCTCACTGCTCACACAGCCTCATCTCCAGCTCTTGCTGTCCAATCAGTCATTCTTACGGTGGTTGTTGTTGAGGGCAGTGTGGCCATTCCGCACGTGGCCGTTTCTGGATTTTTCCCTCTGCTCCCGATCATTGCCTTCATCTTCTGACTCCGTCTCCTCTTTGTCGCTACGCTCATCCTCAACAATGTCCTGTCAGGGTAATAAAGATTTATTTTTTTTATACACAGTTGCTGGTTTGAGTTGAAAGTGATGCGTGTGTTGAAGATGGGGGAAAAATTGAAAGTGGCGGTTCGTACGTTGCCTGGCAGGAATTTGACGGCCATGCGCAAGATGAGCCCGGCCCAGAAGACGTGCAGAGTCTGCAGCACAAACATCAGGCCATTGAAGAAGTAGAAGCCTAAGAAGGTGGGGTAGATGGTCTGGGGGTATATAAATGTCGCATGTATGATCCTAAACAAGGGAACAAAGGCAGAACAGAGTCCAGTCAGAGCCACCCACAGCTACCATCAACAGCGCATTGAGAGGAGCGAGGACTGTACACAATGCGCCTATTTGTTATACAGTTTTCCATTTCATTGTTGCTGAAAATTTAAATGCATGAAATGCGTGTCTGTGACACACAGCTCCAAGTCCAGTTGTTTCATGAGGTTGATATGAATCTTGTTAATAGAGATAAAACACACATTTGAGGTAACTTCTTAAAAACAGCCGTCCACTGTAGCTTTTAGCAAAAATCACTTAAAGAGGAGTAAATTATGAGATTGTTGGGGACTAATTTCAGTTGCAGATTAATATCTGATGCAATAGGAAGGACATTGTATGTCAGTATATGTATGTATACAGTGCCTATGCTGATCATAAGGGAGATAGATACATGTTACCAAGTGCAAAAGTATGTCTTGTGGTTTAGAATAGTTTTTGGAGGCTCTGTTACACAAAGGAATAAGCTATATCAGATTTTTCCTGTCCACAGATAATGCTGATTGTTTGGGTAAATTCAGTGTTCATGTTTGCTTTTTCCATTCGTTGCCAAACATCAAAAACATTATATGGTAATTTTCATAACATGTATGTCTTTTTCATTGAGGTTTTTCAAACTAAATAAATGCCCATACATATATGGAAGCCTTGTAAAAACTTTTTTACAAACTTCTACTGGTTTAATTTGATCAAATATGCACAAAGCAAGCTAAAAAAAAAGTGTGAATCTTGAACTTAAATAACATCATTTCACATCATTTTTACCAGAATGGAAGGATTACGAGGCGGGTGATGAAGAAAGCTGCAGCAAACATGATGAAGATGAAGTTGCAAGTTTTCCTCCAACCTGCGTAGTTGAACATTTTGGCTGACTGGAAAGAAAGACACAGAGATCAGAGTGTAACCTTTTCCTGTCGTCTCCTCTAGAGGGCAGACAGAGAACTGTGTGAGCCAAGGCAGGAACGAGGGGAGCACATTTTTTTATTTTATTGGTGTATAACGCTGTGAGATTGTTAATTAAATTCCCTGCTGTAGACATATGGAAAGGAATGGTCTTTTCTTTTCTCTTTACTAAAAGGCCTAATGGAAACAAAAAGATCAAATGCTGTCATGTAATTAATGGAGCAAAAAATAATCTTTCACTGACTCTAAATCATAAACCTACATGAGAATGCTTGGCAAATATTACAAATAAATGTGAAATAAAACATTTGATCATTGAAACGCTCCCTTTTTCAGCACCTTTTCATACCTCCATTAGATAGTCAGATGCATCGTGCACCAACATTATCAAAGTCCCTCCCCGGATGTAGTTGACCAGCCAGGAGAAAACGATGAGGACAATGGTCGCTACATGGTGAACTATCTGCTCTTTGAAATCCTGTAGGATTAAAACAAGAAGAAAAAAAAAGGTGTAACAACAAAACCCAGCACTGTTTGGTCACTTATTGATCAACCTGTAAAGATTGGTCACTAATCAACAGTCTGTGTCTCATTTATGTCGGTTTACAAATGATTAACTCTCTGCACATAGCATATTATACGGCTCTAGGCTATAAAAAGGAACTGAAACCGTATGCAGTGGCCGAAAAAACGGAAATTCCTCACATTAGAGGCTGATTTTAACACAGAACCTCTGTCAAAGTCAACCATCTTTCATAACAATGCTTAGACAATTGGACAACACAGTTTGATTCCCCCCACAGAGCTTTGGTCACTTATTAAGTTATGGGGCACCTTCAGGTTTCCAGAGTGGACAAACAGATCAGTTTCACGCGCTCTGACATTACCATACTACTGTAAGAAAGTGAAAGACAATCGAATTAAGGATGATCTTTAAAGGCCTGCAGCATGATGACAATAAATGCATAAAATCAGGACATCCTGATGAGGAAATCAATGTCTAAACCTCAAAATATACCACCAATACAGTAGAACGCTGTCATTATCCTATGCACTTAGTGAGTGATCTCTCTTGATGGGAGGTTTCTGAGGGGTTTTATACCAGCGTGCTAACAAAGTTTAAGAGACAGCTCTGTATCACTTACCTTGCGTTTGACATCCGATGCTACGCTAAAAACGAGGGAGATGTAGAAGCCTAATTCAATCATGTAGTACCAGTACTGTGAAGGCAACAGTGGCTGGAAGAAGTGGGAGGAGAGAAATGTTAGAATAACATGCTACCAATAATTTGACCCTTTTGTTACTTACACAATTTGGCAAACGCACTGAAAAATAATTAGTTTCTTTACTTTTTCACACTTTCAGCGTAAAAAAATAGTACATAAATGTATTCAAAACTTTGAAAAATACTGATCGAGTTATATCTACACTTAATTGAGGGAGAGATGTTCCAAGTTACAGTGCTGACATACCATTTTCGGGAAGTCATCCCACATCAACTTCATATCATAGAACCATGGTTTCTGAGGGGAGATAGATACTCATTATTAATGAGGGCTTAAATGTCCAACACAACACCACAAGTGCTCTTATGCACAAACACCAAACAGGAACAATGTGGAAAACAATGTGTTTATGACATCCAACAGAGTTCCCACTACGACTACAACAACAAGATTCAATTTCCTACATTTCTGTACTTTCAGCCAGCATGTATAACATGAAGCCAACAGACGCTCTTTTATTTTTCTGAAGAAGAAACAAGTCAGTAGATCAACAGAGAAGTTTCCAGTTATGATCACTTAATGGTTATATTCCACAAAATGATAAAGGCAGTGCGTAAAAACCAGATTCTGACACAGTACTCACATCAATAAGGACTGCCAGGCCAGCAAAGAAAGCAAGAAGGTAAAAGGTAAATCTCCAACTGTAAGACAATGAACAGTGATCTCAGAAATCTCATTCTAGTTAGACAACATTTCTGACAACCACAAAAAAGCCTTTGGGTTTGAGGGAAACCGATGTGACAAATGGAAAAAACAATGAGACACGTTCCAGGTCTCTAAACTCAGTGATCTGTGTGACCAATGACATCACATCAAAAGGAAATGATGAACAGACTCAAATGAGAACTGGATCATGAGGTTTGTTTCTGCACCAGAGAACATTAACAATACATTTAAATCATTTTTGCCAGTCTATAGTAGCAACTACAAACAAAAGCTTGGCCAAAAACGGTTTCTGATTGCCCAAGTTTCGACTCACCCTGCCGTCAGATGATTTAGTACTTCAACATAAAAACGAAAAGTTTAGACAAAGCCTGAGAAAATTTGAATGAAATCTGCATGGAAGAAATAGATTTTTGTGCTTTCCTATGTCGACCTTCATCTCATTACTCCTGAAATCTAACAAGTGAGCCCTTGTAGATGTCCTGACAGCTAGCTATGAAAACACAGATTTAAACACATGGATTAGATTTTGTAATGCATTACAACCTCTGTGATAATCCTCCTGTAATTACGTGTAACATTAGCCAATGTGTAGCAAAGGTTACACTAAATTGCAGGAGTAAAAAACTAGTAAAGCCCTGTTTCCTTGTGACCCTGCTGTAGACAATGTACAACGGTGCTGTTCCAATGCCAGTTTGAACAACCACTGACAATAGATAAAAAATAAAATAAACAAATAAATTCAAAGCAAGGGAGAAGAATCATCTTTTACATCTACTTTACGATTCAGAGCAGGGTATTACATCAGACAGATTAGAATGGAAGACGGGTTGAAATTTATGAAAATGTTTTATTCTTGTTTCATTCAGTCCATTTCTACCTTTTTTTCCATTATCATTTTGTACGGGTCGGAGAATGTCAACAGGAACAGGCTCCAGAGTAATGTGGAACAATTTAACCAATCTGCATAAGACAGCCCAGTCAAACCTGGCGGATCCCAGCCTCCCACTGTTCACTCTGGCCGTAGATACTGTTTGTCATTTTGCAGGACAGACAGATATAAACACTAATTTGTCCCAGCTACCGTTGGGCTTTTAAATAATTTCTTCTTCTCTTTTTATGCTGATGTCATCATTCAATGGTTTTTTTCCCCCCTCAACCCTACAGTTTTTTTATCCTGTATTTACTGTGTAGTTATTATTATTATTGTTTGTATGATGCTGGTGTGGATACTGCTGATTTTTCAACAAACTGCCCCTCTGGGATAATAAAGATGTCACTGATCCTTAAAGTATGGCTCAAAACCTTGAACTACCTTGCTTCCTGAAATTTTTTGAGCTTGCTGGGCCGGTCCTGGTTTCTCCGCTGCCTGAACCACCTCTGGACCTGTCGCACTGAGCAGCCCATCTGCTTACTTAAGTTCTCTATGGAGCTCTGAAACACATACAGTACAAAGAAAGAAGGGTCAGCACCGTCTTTAACGTGTTAATAAAATGATGGTGTTTCACTTGTCACATCAATCAGCCAAGCCATTAAAACCCTCTTCTCTTTACAATGCAATGATCTGCTGGGAAACCTTTAAGCAATCATGAGTATGTTTTTTTTTTTTTACATGTACCACCCCCCTAATCCGCACCTGCAGACCAAGTCCACCCCACAAGGCGACAGCATTTCCTGGACCCGGATCAGCTACAACATTAAAACATAGTTGTGGGTATACGTGGCCTGCAGCAGTGTTTAGATGGTTGATACATCCACATGCATGCTAAGGAATGATAGTTATTCACTTCACCCGTCATTGGTTTCAAAGCTGTGGCTGATTAATGTAAGACTTGGGTGTGAAGATAGGTGACAGTTCTATCACTCTCTCTCTTTTCCAGTGATTACCTGTGTGGGATGCTTTGATGTGCTGCAGAAATGGGCCTCCAGGACGAGATTTGGAGGAGCACAAACACGCTTGCTGTCACGTACTCCTAGCAGGGAAGCAAGAGGAATCGCTACTTTCCTGGAAAGAGGGGAAACACTTTAGAGAGTAACAGGCAAACCAAACCGCGACAAGACATCAAAAGTCATCGCTGGTGATGACTCACCTCTCAAATATCTGTCTGATGACCAGGAAGCAGACAGCGATGGGTATAGTAGCCCAGAGGTCAAATGGTTTGGGGAATACTTTGCCATCATGGTCCTTTAGGTCAGCCCAGCCGTAACCTTCGGGAAACCAAATCCAGTCTGCCCATATCAGCTCACTTAGCCGAGACAACATCCTAAATACAAAACAGACAGAGAAAAGAACTTGTGGCATCTTTTTACGTGGAAGGAAATTAAGAGGTTTGGTTTTTTTTTTTTCAAAGTAGGTTTTTGCCTGCCTTGTAATCTCCATTCAGATTTTCTGTTAGATAAATTCAACAACTCACTCAGCTGTGACAATATCCTGACAGGAAAGAGGAAACGGGCTGAGAGGAATGAGTATCGATTGGGGGTGATTAATCTCACTGGGCATCTGCAACAGGCACCGCATCACATCCTGTTCTGGATTAAAGGGGGGGGGGGACGACTCTGCTACGCGGCAACTAATAAAATCAGAAATCCTACAGGAATTCATTTGGAGCTCTAACATGGACTTCAGTAAGGGATTCATTTCCAGTCCTGGAGAAACAAACTATTTCTGCTTTTGGATGAAATATTCACTCAGACATGATTTATTCATCCTCCACTCCCCACATAATAGATGCCCAATCGTTTACTCAGCAGTGAGCATTCAATTTACATTCCAGACACTTGATAATCATTATCATTTGGCTTCTTCACTGTGAAACATTGCATTGTGGTATTGTTAACAAAAAGAAGCGGATGGACATTACTTTTATCACTTCGTCGTAGAGTTCGGTGGAGGCGAGGGGGGCGGGGGGGCACTGTATAGTGGATACATTTTTATATTCAGTATTCAGACACTCAGACCAAACCCCAGATAAGTCAAAGAAAATGGATGGATGGATGTGTGCAGTGCTTTTGAATAATTTCTCTATTATTTATAACGCATATAGCATCTAAATTAGGCAAAGGAAATGGCACAATTATATACCATGTGCCGATAATCTCTTGAGCAAGACAACTTCTTTACCTTTAACTGTCAAACAAAAATATTTGTACTGCATTTTGTCATAAATATTCAATATTTTATATACAGCTATTATATACATTAATGTTAACTGTGGCGGAGGCAAAGCAAGCTTGTTTATATGAAACCTTTTAACAACTTGGCAATGCAATGTGCTTCAATGTGGCAAGGAAAAGGTATCAGTAAGATTTAAAACGGGGTAAGATAAAAGCTAAGATTAAAATGTTAAAAATTAATACAATAGAATAGGAAAATAAAACTCATAGTACCAAACTTAACTTAATAAAGCAATGGTAAACATCAATTTTTCAAGTCTCGATCTAAAAGTACTGAAAGTTGGAGCAGACCTCTAGATGACAGGAAGTTTACTTGTGGTGCATAAAACCTGGACGCTGCTTCTCTGTATTAGTAGTTTTGACCCAAGGGGGGCAGTAAGCCGACCAGTCCAAGGAAAGAAAAGGTCCTCATCAGATTCTCACCTTTAAGACTTGACTTGAAAATCCTTAAGATTTTCCCAAAATCCGTAAGAAAAAAAATAACCCATACAAAAAAGTTTGAACTTAACACTAAAATTAGCAAAGACTCATCAAACTATTAAATAAAGGCATCACCCACAGGGTGCCAACTCACATCCTCGGCATGGACTCAGCTGTCTTAACCACTAGATCAGCCGGTATGACAGTCAAATGACCAAAATGAGGCTTTTCCTTGTGACAATGTGGGTGGGACTGATAGTTTCCCACAAGAACTCTAATTAATCACTGTAGGGATTTAGATTTAAGTGTATGCCGTAAGACTGCATGGTATGATTTATGAACCAACAACAGTATTTTAAAGTCTATTTCACATACAGGAAACCAGTGCAGAGTCAGAGCAGTGTTAGAACTGGAGTCAGGCGATCCATTGTTCTATTTAACTTTTTACAAAGACCTGAGAAGACACCAACACAGTGAAACCTCGGAAAGAAAAAGCACAGATGTTTAAAAGAGGTGCTGGGACATCAGACCTTTTATTGTGAAAGTTTTCACCAAGCTATCTGAAAATTAATCTAGGGGTATCAGCATTGGTTAGTCCGTCACCAGCCTGAAACCCACTGACTCAAGTCATCCCATGACAACAGAGAATGAGTTTGATATTTGTGATGTAGGGCTCATATCTGAACAACTATTGGATGGACTGCCATGAAATCATCTACATATATTCAGTGTCCTGAGAATATCATACTAATGGCATTCCCATCAGTCTCAGCTGTACTATGATTTAGTGCTAATTAGGGATGAGTATGGAGATTCAGCATTAAATTAGTTCCAGGTCCAAACTCGCTATTACTGAAGTATCAATAAGCTCAAGGACAAACAGGGCTGCTATCTGTATTTACGTTATGTTAATTCATTCTAAAATAGCTGGCGATCAAATGGCTGGTGCTAAATTGAATCAGTGGAGGATGGGAAGTGCGGTCTGGTCCGTGTGATGAAACAATGCATTTCAAATGTAAAGCGTCTGATCTATTCTGTGCTCCCCACTCCAGTCATTGTAGCAGACAGGGCAAAACCTCAGTGTTGGGGCACTTTACAAAACTGAACGAGAATTAATCCAAATGCAATATATGCAAAAATGTTGTCGCATGTAAAGAGGGTGACACCATCAACTCTATGAAACACTTACAAATACAGCATTCAATAAATCTGAACCCGTTTGACTGCTTTAGCAAGGCGTCTGCTGCACTTACCGTTATGTTCCCAGTCCAGCCTCCAACATGGGTGGATATGGATTTGCCTAACTAAAGACACGTCTGACTCGTACCTTATCAAACTCACATCAAGGTAACACACACTAAACGCACGCACTAAATAAATCTGTGGTCTGCAAGTGTCGCTAACGTTAACTGCTATACACTGGGTGTCCTCCCTAGAGCCTTAAATACAGAGAGCTGTGAACATCAAAGGGCTCGTTTTTGCCACTGAATTTTGCTCATAAATGTTAGAAGTGTAAATGATGTGTTCGACAACATGGTAAGATCCAGATCCACAGAGTTACAACCACGTATTTCTCTCAATAGCTAACCAGAGACCTTCTTCGTCAATTTTCTGACATGGCACCCCAATGAGTACCAATAGTCGATTATCGTAAGGAGGCTATTTTCTGTTTATATAAGCCTTTTGCCTTTTGAATAAACCCACAGATGAATTCCTAACATGATGAGATCTGCAGCCACTGAACCAAATGTTGCAAGATAGGGCAAACTTGATTTATTTATGGTTCTGGGAAGTTTGGACTTTGTGTGAGCTGTCCTGAAAACCAGGTAATTAATTCTTTATTGACAAGGGTTGTTAATATTTTCTACTTTAGGGAGACGACAGAGATGTGACAAACCAAGCATCAATCATGTCCTTTCAGTCATATCTTTATTTCTTGGACATAATAATCAAGCACTGATAGGAGTATTGTAAAATATCGGTATTGACAAGCGGTATCAGTATCGGTATCAGTATGGATAAAATCCTAATGATTGCCATCCCTAGTGGTAATTACGTAACTTTATAATTTAGCTCACAGCACCGCAGTGCCTACAGTAAGTTCAGCCTCACAGAGCTGTGAGACTCTTTAGTTTGTTAAATCGGTAGTGAGCTTAGTATTTGGATTATCTTAATGTGGAGCCCAGAACAACAACAATGTCTCTGGGTTTGTTTTTGGTCTTTAACATTAGGGACTAACGTTGAGCACTGCCTATTCAAAAGGTGCGATCAATACCTAAAAACCAACGATATGTAGAGACAGCAACAGAATCTGCAAACAACCTAGGATGCCATCAGTGCTGCTGGAATTACTGGTAGCTCTAGCAGACTAGTTGCGACAGTAGTAGTAAATGTGGACTTTAACAGTGCCGGGTCAGCAGATTTGGATCATCATATTACCTCATTTACTGCCGCGCCTTGTGTTTGTGTTGGGCGTCTTTCAGAGGCAAATCATTAAAGAAGGAAGTTCAGGTTGTCACTGGTTTCCTGATCCCTTCACAAGGCCTGTGTGTGTGGACTTGAACCCATTATAAGCCGACTATGAATGCACAGTACCACACGCAGACAACCACTGTTAGCATTTCAAAAGGACCTTTGTTGGAGTCTTACAAACAAATTCTCTCCAGACAATAGCAGTGAAATATCATCCATCCTGTCATTTATTCGTCATTGGCTTCCCCCCCGCGCTACAGTAATTGTTCTCTGAAATAAACATGTATGACTTTTTCATAGTGTGTCCAAAGCTCATATGTATTTTAAATGCTTCAAACAGAGAACAGGTTTTAAAACATGAATGGCATTATAACATGTTGATGAGTGTACATATTGTATTCAGTCCTGAAGTGAATTATGCAAACAGAGAGAACTGGAAATCAACCTTGGGGCTGCGACGGCTCTCTCAGGTGTCCAACTTCTCAGAGCTCACTTTCATTTCATGTGGCAGCAGATGAAACTTGCGACATTAAAAGGCAATCACAATCCTCTACGCGTTTGTGCGATAAGTGAGTTTAGGGTCAGAAAAAAGGTTTTAACACTACGGTGCCGGCTCCTGCAGGTGTACGAGTTATTCATGCACCGTGGTTTACTCACTGGAGCTGATCAATATTTGGCATAGCAGGTTATGCACAAGCAGCTTGGCAGGCGCTACTGCTGCGAGCTTAAATAAACTTTACTTTATTTTGTTAGCCAGGCTATGTTGATGAACCACCCAGTATTAGAGTGTAACACATATTCAAGACCCAGTAAATTGGTGTTTACAGCTTGCTTAGACCTTTTGAAGTTTAAAAAAAAAAAAAGAATCTCATTTTAAATTAAAAATCACATTCTGGTATGTAATGCCTCTTGAAAACTAAATAACAGGCATGTGCTGTATTTAACAGGATTTGTAAATCTATTCCTGAAGACGTTTTCTGAATTAACGGTTTGTTGTATTATCCTCCATCTGTTCTCATTTTGGCTGACCTTTACTCTGACATTATTATAAGATCTGATCCAGTATAATCAGTCTCCACTCTGCTAGTGCTTGTGCCTTTCAAACTTCACAGCAGGTTTTGTAGATACCAAAGTGCACTGTGCAAATCTGGGACCATGCCGTTTATTGTCAAGGAACAAGAGTGGTGGTACTAAGAGTGACTTCAGTTTCACTTTTAATTTGAATCCATGTTTCACTCCACAACCCTCACACATTATTACGTATTGTACTACAGGCAGGGCTGGACGGTTAACCAAAGATATATGAAAACAAACATTTAGAGCCTCTAGCTGACATAATCTTGCTCATGTAGATTCATCTCATTAATGTTTTTCACAATGCAAGTACTCATCAACAGTCATTATGAAAAAACATGTTCAGTCACGAGCCGCCGCTCTGTTCAACTAATGGCGGCATCAATAAAAATGCGTCACAGAGCCAACAAACCGGTCTCATACCTACAGCTAAGAGTGCGTTCGCACTTGGCATTCCATTAAAATTAACTCGGTTACAATTGCTCCGTTATTGCAGTTTCCTGAACCTTGGTGCGCAACCTAGTAAGTCGGCCCGCTTCCAAATGAACTCTGGTGCGGTTCAACTGAAATATTAGCACAGCACAAACCAAATATCAAATGCTGTCTCCTTGTAGCACACCTTAAGTTGTGTGTGCAACAGAGGACTTCCTGCCACTGTTCAAACTATTTTTAATGGTCTATATGCTCTTTGTGAGTTCTCCACCAATAAAAATACCACCATAGACACACAAATCAAACAAGAGCATTTTAGCCCAGCAGACAGTATTCTCTTGGAAGGCAGCAATTTCAATCGCACAAAAACGTAATAAATGCCCTGTAAAAGCTGTCCAATCAAGTTGTGACCTTACCCATGCACAGTATGCCTTTTGTTTTGTGTCTTTAGGTTCAAATGTTAAAAAATACCTGTGTGTTGGCGCGTGTTTAGCTCAGCCGGTAGAGGGTAGTAGTACTGTTCGCAGAATTTATTAAGGTTGTCCAGACTCAACAACTCTCAAAATGGCACATTTTATTTAGGGAGTCTGGGAATATTGCTATTACTAGTTCAATGGTGAAATCAGTGGAAACTGATGAGCAGCAGACACACGCACTGTGTCTGCTGCTCATTGACAGGAGGTAATTGACAGGTATGAGTTGAAAAGCCTAATTTGCATTACAGTTATCCGAATGGGAATCAGACAGCATGTTTGTGTGTGAGAAAATCAACTTTTCCAGTTGTTGTGGTTTCTTCTTGATGTTTTCCAGAGGTTATCAGTTGAGTGGTCCTTCAGTGAGGCCCAGGACACATTAACCTAAACACTGATAAAAAGTTCAGTATATCTTTAGGTCATTTGTTTTTCTTTTCAGAAGTGTTTTTTTTTTTTAAATGACTGGTTATTTTATTTTTATTCTAAAATACAAAATCAAAATTTGAATACAAAGCGTTTTTCGTGGATTTTGATGTATGTCTATTTGCACTGTTACGGTATAGGTGCTTGGAGTGGCCATAAAAGATGAAAGATCCCTTCATTACACATCATGATCCACTGATGTCTTCTTGAAAGTTATGTCACCCAATAAATTATAATTTCCACAATTGAAAATTAAAGGGAAAGCCAGCTCTAATTACAGTATAATATTCATAATTCCATCACATTCAATCTTTTTGTCCCATTTCTAAAACCTGCTTATCCTCTCCAGAGTTGCAGGGGGCAGGAACCTATCCCAGCTAACATTAGGCAAGAGGCGGGTACAGCCTGGATATGTTGTCTTTTCATCACAGGGCTGACACAGAGATACAAACAACCATTCAGACTCCTGAGGACAATTTAGTAACCAATACACCTACACTGCATGTTTTGGACAGTGGAAGGAAGTCAGAGCAGCAGGAGGATCATGCAGACATGGAAAGTACATGCAAACTCCACACACAGGCTTCAGGTCTGGATTCAAACCCAGACCCACAGTGAGGCGACAGTGCTGGCCACCAAATTACCGTGCCACCCACCAAAAGCTACACTGATGCTAAAAGAATGTTATCACATGTTTCACTGACCGCATCAAAATATAGTCTGATCAATCAGATCTCACACCTGTATTTAGAGCATTCCACTTGTGATTGTATCATCCAAGATGAATGTTAATGCGAGATGTAAACAGCCTTTAAGATGAGACATCATTGTGGTTATTAGGCCAGACTTTCAGAATCTCACACCAGTCACAGAAGATACCATACAATAGTTCCACAGGTTAAGAAGAAGTCAAGAGAATTTAACTGAACTTCATTTGTAAAAATGAATGAAATAGCCCTTTAACACAGAATTGTTTGTAGTGTTATCCCTATCTAAAACCTTGAAGGACGGACTGGCAGATGCTGTGCAGACTGTAAAGTCCTTGAAGCCAAATTTGTGATGTCGAAACATGAAGGCCGCAGAAGAATGACTCATATCTAACATCTAAAATAAAGTCATACAGTCAACATCCATTAATCTCACGTGAAGCTGCAGGCCGCTGTATAATTTAAATTAGGGCTCAAAGTTTTGCAGTCAGCTGTCTCATTACGCTGTTTGCGTAAACTGGTGCAGGGAGTGGCTGAGTGCATGGCGCAAGCGGGGAGTCTCCCGGACATAGCGGCACAGACTGTTTAATTCAGTGAGATGGAGCCCTGAAGCGGTCCGACACAAAACTAGCTAACTCGTGCTATATGCTGATAACAGACTGCCACATATGCTCTTGAGTTTTACATCACCCATGTAAAAAAAAAGAGAAGGGGTAACTTTACTCGGCAACACATCCAGTTTACGTTAGAAAACTTTCTTTGAACATTTACACCATTAATCGATATTAATTCGTTTATAGTTTGGGGAAAACTGTACTTCCTCTGAGCCGTACTGCTTTCTTGGTTAAGATTAATGTTTTAATGACCTTCTCTTATCGCGGTGTTCCTAAACAAACATCACCGATAACAGCACAAGCAAAGGCCTGTTAGCTAGCTAAACTTTGATGCTAGAGTCTTTTTGGCGTGTCTGTTAGAGCGTGTCAGCAAAGTTTGACAGTATCCCGCCCCGGTTAAAACTTCACATAAATCCTCCTGGCAGGATGACTCTCCTCTTTCTTCCTAAAAATAGAATCCCAAAGTGTATGCCTAATGAGAAGTCAATGGTTGGAGGCTTCTACAACCTCCACAGACATGAATTCATTGACTATTATGTAGCTAACGGTGCTGTCAACTTACCTCTCTTCCCCTCACTTTATGCAGACAGGTAACGTAAATGTAGCAAGTCTCAAAATGTACGGCAGGTTTTACAGCTGCTGCTCCTCCTCCTCTGTTCCTGTTGTAGTTGAGAGGATTTCATGTAGTCCTCGCCATCGAAGACTCTCCAACTTGTTGATCTTTAAGTAAGTGCAATCCGCTGTTTTCTCTAAACTCGGGTTCGCCACATTCTTGGCAGAGAAAAACTGGCAGCTTCTTTTTCAAAATTCCGCCTTGTAACTGGTCCAAAGAGGAAAGGATAATGTTATGGCAGGTTTCCCTAAAACGTAAGAGTGATGAAAGTAAGCTAAATAATAAGGGTCTAGGCTTGCTGCCGTTTAACTGGGCAGTTCAAGTGGGCGAATATAGTGGATTTTATGGTAGTATACCAAAACTGAGCCGGGGCGGGGCGGGGAGTAGGCTATTTAAAGTTACGTGAGCCTATCTCTTCAGTATGAGGGGTGGTTTGTGCCGCCATAGGGAGGCTGAGAGTGGATGGAGCAGTACCAGAGAACTTCCGGGTTGGGCGCTCGTGAGGTAGTTCAAAATGAAAATGTAACATTTAAGGACAAAAATAAAGTCTGCCAACTTGCATTATGTTTTTGATATAATGGTTAGAGATGATACATTCAACAACATTAGATAATTTTTTGAGGCTTCAATTATTGTGAAATACCTTTCTTTAAGTAGTTTTGAAGTCATGCACCACAAGCCACTTTACAGCATTAATAGTTGGTAGAATATCCCTGCTATTACATTAGCCAGATATACATTTGACTGTAAAAAAAAAACAGAAGTCTGCCTGGTCTTCCTTCAGATATTCATTTGATTTCTTTAAAAAAAATGTCTGTAGACTCCGGGTGACTTCCAGGAAGGGTGTCCTGTCGCAATAAGTCGTAAATCCATAAATGACCAATCAGCATTCCCTAGCAGAATGCTAGTGTTTTGTGGGCAAAATCGCCTTCCTTGTATGAAAAACAAAAGGACATTTGTATGTTTTCATTTCACTCCTGATATACAGTACCAGTCAATAGTTTGGACATACCTTCCCATCCACTTGAATGGGAAACTGTGTCCAAATTTTTGACTGGTACTGTATAATCGATACTATATTTGCACAAACTGTCTAGAAGTAGTTGAAAATAATTATTTTAGTCGTTTACCTCCATTCACTCCCATTCATTGAGGACTCCTTTGTGAGGGCCTTCTAGGTGAACCGATTTCGGTATAATGGAATTAATAGGGATTGTATAAGGGCTAGAATACTAACTTGGTTCCACAACAGATATCTTGTCTTCATACACTTGTGTGACATTAATCCTCCTCTCCTCCACTCTCCACTCCTCATACACACAGACATGCCAGAGACAGCCAAGGCGTGTTTGGACTCATCAGACCAAGCACAAAATCTTGTGGTAGACAGACTTATTGCACTCCCCAGCTGTTGTTACACACCAAATTCTTTCCCCTCCTCTTCATATTTGAGCAGGAATTATTATTTATTTATCCATGTAGTGTCATCAGTAAATCATGGTAGGGCTTTCTGGTGTGGGATTAGCAATGACTAAACACATATCTATTGTTATGATTTGTATTATCCACTGGCTTGTAATTATACTCTATGTGATGATTCATTTAATTAACCCCAATAAAAACACAGTATTTTTATTATTTCCTTCATGTTGCTAAGCTTGATGCACAAGTTCAAAAGCTTCCAAGATGCGAGGTCAGATGCTTCCCACTCTCCTCAATGCTTCTTCATACCTATAGAGAGCAGCAAACTCCCCTGGATCGAACATTTATGATCATAACCAGGAGTCATATTTAATTTGCATTTATTTGTCACACTGAGTAAAGATGCCATGTTTTGGTAAATCACATGATGACAGTTAAATAGACACATGTACACTTTTTTCTAAATTGTACTTTATTTTCTTTTAAAGACATAAGTTTTAAAACAGCGATTGTAGAGAATAAATAAAGAAACATTATGTTGTTGTTTTTTACTTCCATAGGTACATTTATGTAATTAAAAACTCTATAATAAGTGTGTTCATTGTCTTGAAGACCACAGGAATGTTCTGTTTTTCTTCATCTTAAATTAAAAAAGAAATTATCACATCTGCCTCCTCATCAAATTGATTACCAAATAAATTAAACGTAAAAAATCAAGATAGAAAAATTCCCAGCCCTTCCTTCCACTTTGTTAATTTGAAAAGTAGTGGCAGCAGAGAATCTTTACTCGATAAGTCCTTTAACTCCATTTTTAAAACCAAGGTATGTACAGTGAGAGGAAATCAAATTCTCTTCCACTTTAACTGTTACCCCATGTTTTTAATTTACGTATAAATAATAAAACTAACTCTACATAACAATATTACCAATGGTAATCATACAGAATAGTATTTTCTTTTGCCTCCAACTGTGCATACTGGCCTTCTTTTAACGCCATAGACCACAAATCACACTATATAGTAAAACCCTGTTCAGTAGAATAACATCAGTGATATGCATTTTCTTAACATGTAGATCTCGTTGCTGACAATAGAGTATGTACATAATATAAATGAATCCAGGTGTGGAATGATAGGAAATCTGGAGCACTTCTGATATTGCGGATGCTGATTCTGTTGATGTATTTGTTGCTGATATTACTGCTTTTGTTGTTTTTGAAAGCACATACATGTGATACTGCTTTACGAGAAGTGTTGCTCCTGTGCTAAGTGGTTGGTCAAACAACCAAAAAAGGCTGGGAGATCCCAAGTGGTTTCCTTGATTGAACTCTTTTCCTGGAGGTAAAGAAGAAGAGGAGAGAGGGGGAAAAAGCACAAAGCATTTTAAACCTAATCATAGCAATCGAATACATACATTTATGACATTGGAAGTGGAGAGGTGTCTGCAATACACACTTCTTGCACTGATGCTTCAGGGGAGTCTCAGTAATTAAATAGTGTCCATGCAACTCAAACAGTGACAGTCATACTGCTGCAAGTGTATGCACGTTCTTGTAAAATATTTTGTCGTCTCTTTTGGCAGGCAAATTAATTCAGAACATGCACAGTAGGAATTCTGGATGGGCAACATTTCTTAGAAAGCAGCTGGAGATGATTAAAAATGTATTTGAATGATATTCAGCACCATGTCATTCAACAAAACGGTAGTTTCTCAGGGAGGTAATATTTTAGATTTCAGATCATCCACCAAATAGTTTATTTGTTATGTGAGTTGCTGCAAACAGGGCATCTGCAGGTGCCCTGTTTGTCTATTTTTGACTTTTTAAGACCTTATGGTAAAGCAAGTTTATCTGAATTTAAGTCCAATCATATATCAGATCATATACTGTATTGGCTATATTAAAAAACCCTTAACAAGCTGTTACAAACAAACTCAAACTTTGTTAAAATGTACTTTTTTTTTTTAATAAAGTATAATACTGATTTAAAATATTAAATTAAACTGTAAAGATATCAAATGTGAGTGAATTTAAGAGAAATGTGCAAAAAAGAGACACAAGAAATCCAGAATAATTCTATTTTAAAGAAATGTAACTTTAACTTTATATATTTGCATAATTGTATGATTAAATGATACATAAATGAAGCTCTATGTTAAGGGTTTTTTAATGTAAACGTATGTGTTGTAGCAGAGATTGAGAGAGACAGCTGTTACAGAGAAAAATGATTTAAAAAGTTAGAGTTAGTTAAAGATTGAAACAGATCCAAACTTATATTTTCTTTATTATTAGAAAAAAAATAATCTGATCCTCCTTTTCAACTTGGTCAGTGACCAGCAGATACCCTGTGAATGCCATAAGAATTTATAGTTAATGTTATGTTTTTGGAGTCCCAGAATTCCTACAGAGGAATGCAGTTCCTCAGCCAGCAGTACGTGTCACAGGAACCAAATAGCTTTAGTCAAAATCTTTTAGTACGATGTCTCAGTTGGTACAACACACACACATTCACATACACATGAACATCTTTCCACATATAATCAGTACAAAACATTCACAAAAATATAAATGCACGCACTGTCTGCTTGTGTCACACTCGCACAGTCATTCCTAGACAAATACTATGTTGTAAACCATTTAGAGGGGCACGTTCAGTACATGTTCAGTCTCACAAAAAACAAAGTTCAGGCACAAAGTCACTTGGAATTGAGTTATAACCAAACAAAAACCCCGCACTCACCGAAAACTACCACACCAACCAACTAAACAGAGGGAATATGTAAGAATGATAATCATGACAGACAACAAAAGGAAACTAATCAAAAACCAAAATGTCTAAAGGAAAAAAATCCTAATACATCCATAATTGATGGACAGCAGGCTAATTAATCGCTTATCACTGAAGCTTTTAGAGGACTTAAAAAAACAGAATGTCATGATAATCAATTACTTACAGATGCTGAGGTAAAGTGAGTTATTGATCAGTGTTTGCAAGGATTAAAACCAGGACAAAATGATAAGAGGAAACTCACAACGCACCAAACACAGTTCATGGTCGCCGCAGTAACCCGCCATGCAGTTGAGCATGGTGAATCAAGGCAACGGCCTAAAATAAAAACTGCTAATGGCAACCATCACAGGCAATATCGCCACAGCAACCAACACAGGCCAATTAACTTACAACGCATTGAGAAGGAAGGGGGGGAGGTTTTTTAGCGACGCACATCTCCACGATATATGTACGGACGCGGGACAGTCTTGAGAGTGGTGTGATGTTTTTTTCAGGAAAAATGGCTTATGGCACAGCACAAAAACAATAAATGAAAAGTAAAACAAAAAATTAATGACGAACAGTAGTTGGCATTCAATCCTGCGACAGAACACTGGTTAGACAGAACATTTGAACCGAGTTAAAATCTACTCCTCACTTAAACTTGGCCCTACACAGTAAGCAAAAAGAAGGAGTTTCTTACACAATCTATTTGAAATTGATGGTATTTTCAGAGTGATGCCACCTCATTAAAGTTAATCTACTGTAGGGTTATTGACTTCTTCAGTTCCACATGAAAGGCAGCCACTAAGCACTGAGCCTTCAATTACATCCACTCTGTCTCTTTTACTTCCAGACACATTTGCAGCTGTCTATCAATCCCACCCAGAGCCATCCCCATCTCCTCAACTAAGTCAATATGCAATAACTCACCTCCTTCAGTAAGGCCTGTTGGCATCCTTGGGCCTTTTCAGCTGCACCTTCAGTCTCTTCATGCCGATCTGAAAGCCGTTCATGGCCTGGATGGCAGTCTGGGCGCTGGATGGGTTGTCAAAACTCACAAATCCTGAGGGGGGAAGTGTCAGAATGAAAGAATCAAACACAGCCATAGTGTAGTAATAGCAGCACAATTTATGAAAAAAGGCGAAAGTAAATAAAGTTAAAATGACATGGTCTTACCCTTATAGGAAAGTCTCTAAAAACCAAAAGGTGACAATAACAATCACACACATCACCACGGTTACTCACCGAAGCATTTACTCTGGTTGGTGGCGCGGTCGACAAAGACCTTTGCAGAGATGACGTTTCCGAAGGGCAGGAACATCTGCAGTATCTCAGAGTCGGTGAACTCCTGTGGCAGGTGGTATATGAAGATGTTACAGCCCTCAGGACCTGTACAAAAAAACACAGGACAGCCATGACAAGACAAGATGGGTGATGCAATCAGAGGAAACAGCAATGTTGAAGAAACACTCAAAAACACTTATCATTCCTATGCAAAAATTATAGTGCGTTTTATTTGCACAACATTTTTCTATATACTTAGAGATGCTTTACTTGGCAAGTCAGGTAACTAAAAAAGAAATGGAAAACTAAAGCATGACTGCAGAACTGTAAAATAGATCAGGACAAAATCAAACATTTAATATCTAGCCGATTTAAGGAACTTTCATACTAGAAAATTCATTTATGAATTACCCTCCTGAGGCTCAGTATTACTCTCGTGTCTGCAGTAAATATGAATCTACACCTCACCTCAGCAAACTGGAGGAAACAGACAGCCTTGCACAGTCTGAAGGTAAAGTCTGTCCAGATATTTTTACCTTTGGACGGATGCTAGCTGTTTCCCCCTGTTTCCAGTCTTTATGCTAAGCTAAGGTAATTGCCTATAGGTTCCAGATACAAAATTACTATGCAGACAGACATAAGTCATCATATCTCTTGGCCAAAAAGCAGATAACTAATATTTTAATAATTTCACACACAAAGACAGACATAGTTCAAATTCAGTGTCACTAAAGTTACTGTTACACCTCTATTTTTGTGTTCAACACACAAATGTTAAAGGAAAAGTAACACATTTTGGAAAAACTTTAACCTATACTGAGAGAAAGAATTTCTGGGATCTGATGTGATGTGTGTTTGCAAAGTTACTGAAATGCAGATACTTTACATTATTATTATACTCAATATTATTATAAAATAAGGTTAGATGTTTTGGATGTATTTTTCCTCCTGTTCTTGGCAGCCATTCACTTCAGTTCTGTGTTATATGGAATCACCAGACAATAAAACATGACAGCAAACACTTCTGCATTTATTTTTTTTTGTCAGTGATGTATTATTATTGCTTATAGTAACGGAGTTTAGGTGCAAATTATTTGCACTCCATTATGACAACATCAATATGATGATGTTGTAGTTTTGACTAAAGCGGAGATTATTAGTTGATCGACAGAAAATAAACCTGTAACAATTCTGATAATTGATTGAATAATTTAAGCAAAAACCCTCAGTTTTTGTTTCTGGTTCCAGCTTGTCCAATATGAGGATATGCTGTTTTTCTCTGTCATATATCACTGTAAAGTCAGTGCAGCAACAAACAAACAAGTTCTAAAAGTGTGCATATATATTTTCATTTAATATAGACCTCTATTTTAAAACACAGCAGCGGTGCTTGCAAAAACGTTATCTGCAAAGTAAAGTGTGATTTTTGTTGCAAATGGGCTAAAACATGCAAAACCATTGGAATGTTTGTCTAAGATATGATTACCAACCCACATTTGTGCTCTTTAAGTTTACCTTCTCGTTGCTGCAGCTGCTGCGGTTGTTGCGGCTGCTGGGCCATCAGTGTGGGCTGGTGAGGGAACGGTTGTCCCACCAGGCTGTAGGCAGCAGGGTAGGTGGCTGATGGACAGAAGGAGCAGGTGAGCAGAGAGCAGCAGTGAGGCAGACAGAGACTGCAAACTAATCAACTTTTACTCAAAACATCATGTGACATAGTTGCATTCCCACCTACAGATTTACTATAACTGGGAGATGTTTTGCATATATTTTATGCCACTTGACTCATTGTACAGAGCTGCAAGTTATTTACATTTTGTAATATATGTGCATGTTTTAACTTTGGATGTAAATTTCTATTTAACACATGCAGTGTTGGGTTTTCAGGGAGTGCAAAGGTAATGCAGCTGCATTATGTGAATAAATCTGTTTTGCATTGTAGGTGCACAGACTAAAAGGTTATTTCCAGGAACTAAAACTAAAAAAAAAGTGAGGTTCAGAGGTCAATTTTATTTAAAATGCAACAAGAAATAATATTTCTTTGATTAAATGATTTGAAAATGTACAAAGCTCAACTTGATTGAATCTGAAATGAATTGTAATGTTTTCTTTTCTCTCCTACAAACATCGATACTTCAAATACTCCATACAAATTTTTATTCTTAGTGGGAGTAAGACTAGTATATAGCAACATGTTTCTAAAAATAAATTAGAGTTTGTATATCGGACACATCTAACACAATTACAAGCTCACCTGTGTAGTGCTGCATGCCTGTATAAGCTTGCTGCAGGGGGTCCAGGACAGGACTCTGAGCTGTAGCAGAAAAAACACATCGTCACCGACTACCAAATGCACACAAAAAATCCTATATGCTATCTGGGGCACATCCAAACAGGAACCCTATAAATCTATGAAGGAATATTTTATCACAGCAACACAGTTATTCTGTACTTTTTCTAGTGTGGCTGCTGTGAAGGACGGCATGACTATACCTTGATATGCATGAACCCCATTGGTGTACAGGGCTTCAGTTGCTGATTGGCTGTTGGGTGGAGCTGGCACGGAGGGGTAGCTATTCAATGCGATTTGAGGCAGAGAAGGTACAGGTGTTGCTGTGATGGAGGGTGGAGTGCTGGTACCTGCAGACATGTTCAAGGTGTTTCTTTTAATTTGAATGAACTCAATCACCAACCACAGAAATGATAAGCTAAATTACACATGTGCACAGGGGTGACAGGACACACATTCCTGTGAATGGTTTCGTACTATTTCTCTGATCTGCAGCTGGTGATAACGCAGCAAAAGATCCAGCAATATGGCAACAAGTCAGGGAAGAAGGCTGCGAGCTAGTAACCACAGATGTAAACAGTGCAGGGTTTAAAATACTTTAAAACTGTAAATATTTCATGAGGAAGGAAATGCACTCAACACTACAATTTTGTTATAGACCGTGAGGATACACACAAGATGTCGGGTGTTTGTTGAGTAAATATACATTTTGTCTGTTTATAAGAAAATTCCACAGAGCTCCTATAAGCAGGTCATCGTTACCACGACCAGCTTCTTAGTTTAACATGCTAACATTTGTTAATAATTGATAAACGCAAAATACACCTGAGGCTGATAGGAATGTCATTACTATTGCTGATAATTGGTAATAAATCCAAAGACTGTACTCGACGAATGAACATTTTGAGCTGTTGATGGAGCTAAATGAAAGGTTTGGGGTTTTGGGTGATTGTAATTCATCCTGATGGGGAAACAAATGTCTGTACATTTGTGTTTCACATTTCCATTAGTTTAAAGTTGTTGTTAATGTTTCATATTATTCTTAAATTGAGCTTTTTGGCTGCCTTTTCAGTCTTCAGGACTTTTGTTCGTTACTTATGACATTATATACGACCAGATTTAGCAATAAATTGAAATTTAAAAACGAATAAAAATGTGTTGCAGCCTAAATATGGACTTGAGCCCAAACAGTAAATCAGTTGTTGCTTATTGCACGTATTTGATCTTGGAATATACTGTGTGTCAGTCGATAAGTAACTAATAATTGCAGTGCAGAAAGGCTAAAGATACATTACATATTATTTTTATGTTATTATTTATATTATTTTTAATTGGTCACAACTCTTTAAAAAATGAATTCAATGGATCCTTATGAAAAAGCAGTTTTGTTTTTATGTCTAAAAAACTGATTGGCTGATAAATTGTTTTCAAATCACTAAATGATCAAATATTAACATTGGTCGTGCCTGTATCAATTTGGCTTTATGTATGGATGTGTATGTATAGACATAGTTCCTCTAACTCCCTCACCATTTTACCATGTGCCTCAAATGCACAAGCGAGACAGGCTATGACAGACTGCATAAAGAAAAACAAAACAAAATAGATGCTTATTGTTTTGTCCTCTTAGATCCACCTCTCCTTGTGTATCTGTCCTCATATTTCAAGCAGAAATCTAATCAAGGACGGCCGGTCTAGACATCGCTGCCTCTCATTACCTGAGGAGGGGGTGATGGATGCGATCGGCGTGGCAATGATGCTGCTCGGGTTGAGGGCGGCGAGCTGCTGCATCTGAACCGCTGCCACTGTGGCAACAGGAGAGAGGTAAGCCGACTGTGCCACCAGGGCCTGCTGCTGCATCAACTGGAGGATGGAGAGAAAGAGAGGTTGTGATTGACAGGAGGGTGGGAGAGAGGGAGTCAGCAGATTCAGTGTTTCGACTATGTTCAGAGGGATCTGTCTGTCTGTCTGTGTTTTTGTGTGCAGAGCATAGGCTGTAAGTGATTCTTGAGTGTAATCTCAGGCTTGTAAAGAAGAGAAACACCAGAAGACTTTGAAACATGTACTTTACAATTATAGATGGACACACGTTTAGAATTTCATGTTTAACCACGTCAAAAAACAAGACCCGGTCATAAAAATCGAACATGTTTAAAATAATTGCCATGGCTCCAGTCTGACCTCAATCAGGAGTCAATACATTTAAAGGCCATTTCTCTGCACACTGCAACAGACCAACTGTCCTTGGTGACTCACTCCGTTCTCCTCTGTGGTCTTTTCCAGATGCTTCATGATCATCGTAATCGGTCATTGTGGCCAAATCAGGGGATGGATTATATTAAACTTGGCCTCTGCTTTTGTACAGCTTTACCAGGACGTTTTAAAAATTCCCTTTTTTTAAATTTTGGGTTTCATTTGAACTCTTCACTGAGGTGTTAGAGCGTCACATTAAATCAACACATTCATCACAAGTGAAAATTTTGCCAGGCTATAACTGTAAATGAGCCAAATCTGAAACCATTTGCAGAAAACAGTCAATTAGCAATGGCAAGAGCAGCAATGTGGTTCAACTCAACATTGTAAATTGGAATTTTGCTGGTTAAAATCATCTCATATGACTTCAAAACTGTTAGAAAATACTGAACATATCACATTGAGCACTTTTGGATCTTCAAAAATGTTTTAACTTTGAGTCACAGCAGCTTTCACTGCAGCATTGTTACCTCTTTGTCAGGAAATAATCACTTAATTTCTGGTTATATGTTGACAATTTTGATGTTGACCAACCACAAATCACATAATTGTTCCTCACAGACTACCATTCGGCAAAAAGTAACCTTATTTGGTCTGTATTTCATTTTGGAATTTAAAAATATGTATAATTCCCAGCAACACTGAGGTGGTGTCTTTGTGAACAAGATGACTGTGTATTTATTGTGTGTGTGTGTGTGTGTGTGTGTTTGTGTGCTTGCTCACCGCCTGTGTGTAGGCATTGTAAGCTCCAAGGTGCAGGGTCATGGGACTGATGACTCCCAGCTGAGAGGCCACCTGCTGCATTCTCCGGAGCCCTCGCTCCTTCTCTGAATCGGCAAACTTCACCACCAGGCTGGACGAGGCACCCTGCGGAGGAAAAGAGAAAACTCAAACTCATGGCTCCATCTGTCTGACACTTTTCACATCAGTCTGGACATCAGAAACAATATCACCAGGTATTGATCTTTAATTAAAAACATACAAAACAACTCGAAAAATGGGTTGACTATATAAATATATATCCAGTGTGTGTATCCTTTTTACATGACGTTAGCTGTTCTTTTATTCAAGACTCTGTGTGTGTGTGTGTGTGTGTGTGTGTGTGTGTGTGTGTGTGTGTGTGTGTGTGTGTGTGTGTGTGTGTGTGTGTGTGGACAGAAAAGAGAAGTGCTGACTATTAGCTGAGTCACCATGTTGAGTGTCTAAATGACTGGATTTGGAGCATCTACACGTAAATGCACAAATGTTTGAGTACGTGTGACCACGTGTTTCTCTGCATGTGTGCGTGTGTGCATGTGTGTATATGTGTGAGTGTGTGTGTGTGTGTGTGCGTGTGTGTGTGTGTGTGTATATGTGTGTAGTGGGGACTCACTGGTAAAGTACGACTCCCATGCAGAGCGTTAATGGCGGCCTGGGCCTCTGCGTTGCTCTGGTACTTTACAAATGCACACCCTACATGAAATGACACACCGTTAAACGTGGCCACACACACACACAGACACACACACACACAGACACACACACACAGCGTGGACAGGAACAACTTCCCTTTAAAAATACATTAAGAGCCGTTTTACATCTAGTGCTTCATCAGTTACTGTTGCATCATTAAACATGGTCCACAAGCCATTCATTGCTTCATCAATCACAGTCTGTAAACCACCAAACGCATCATTAACCATGACCCATAAAACCTATTGCACCATTAGTCATGCCTCATGCAACAAACGCAGAAAAATCTAGCATCTGTGTTTGAACTGTCACCAGACTTTGATTTACATGGCAAATATTAGAACTGTTAGTTGTGACAATCATAAGTTATATTCTCGTGATGCTAATGTGCTGGAGGCTTAATGCTCAGGGCTGGATAGAAACAATGACAGCTAAACAAGACTTTGTTTAATGGGACTTTTACCATCATGATATGAACTCTAATTGCAATAGTTTAACTCTACAGTACTTTCAGAGCTAAAGAAAACCTAAAGGCTCTCAAATTGATCGTTTTAGGTAGTAGGAGTCATTTAGATAAGTTGATATGTCAGATCTTATTGCATCCACATACATATTTTAAACCACTCAAATGGTTAAACATTACCAACAGGGTGCAGTATTAAATGAAAAGTTAAAATTAATTCAAAGACATGGATCTTTGCGATCTAAATCCTTCGCATGTGTGGGGACATATCAGACACTTAGAATCTGTCACAGTTTTTAAAAACATTCAAACAAAACGTCTTATTTAACACAATGGAAAGAAGAGACATGGTTGAATGCACGTTTGTAAATCTGCAGATGACTACTTTAATTAAATTTTGTAATCTAATGAGTGTCATAGAGGTCTGTTGGCCAGGACCATTAAGGAAATACATTACTTCAATTATATGCATATACATTTCTTTTTGTGATATACTGTCTTGGTTTACTTTACCTTTGCTGGTACCATCAGGCCCGCGGAGCACCGTGCACTCCTCTATGCTGCCAAACGGCTCGAACATCTTTCTTACGTCGGTGTCGGTCTGCTGTTTCCCCAGCATGCCCACAAACAGCTTCCTGTCTTCTAAGGGGAAGTAGATCACCGAGATGGGAGGAAAAAAAAAACAGGATAATGAGCGGATAATATGGATGACATTACAGAGGGCATGGAGTAGATATTTTATGGGGAAGGTGATACAAGCAGTGAAAAGAGAAGAAGTGCCTTATCACCATTCATGCATGAATAACAGATAACAACATCAGTGTGATAAGCAGCTACAAATCAGGGTGGACATCAGCCTGCAATGCTTCATGATGCCACCAGGGCGCAGTAACACTGACATCACAACAAACAAACAGCAGCTGGCGGTGACTCAAATGTTTGTCACCCTCTGTGTTGTCAGAGAAGCTGCTCCGTCTGTCCCCGTCTGTGAGGGATCAGGACAGTGTGCTCTGCATGTTTCAGCCCATTCACTACAAATCACATACACATTACATTCCTGCAGACCAGTGACCTTTATTTTCTTTACATTCATGCTGCTATTTCCCATTCATTTTAACGTGGTATAAGAATCAAGAGACTTACAGCTTGGGATGCAGTCACGGTAAAGATGTTACGCGATTGTTTCGTGACATTGTGGTTGAAGATTGAGGTTTGATTAAAGGGGCCTGCATGTGTGGTGTGTTAACGTGTCAGATGTGAGAGCTGGCTTCGGAAAATAATTGTGTTCCAAAGTTAAACACAAAAAAAATTGGTCATTTCTTTTACAGAAAGTTGTGGTTTGACGGCTGACATGACAGCTGACAGCTGACATGACTTGGATATCACAGCTTTGACTTGGATATTTCTGTCTGCAAGCACACGGCCATACAATACTGAAATGGAAGGGAGCTGATGTCCTCCTCAGACTGTATGTTTAGTAAAATGGTCAACAACAAGGTATATTATATTTGTATTGTTGTAAAAAAAAGTGTAGAATATATAAATTGTAGTGAATGAGTGGAAACATACAAAATGTGTTGCTGTAGGTCTTTGGAAACATCTAAAATTTATAATAGTATGCTCACAAATGTTGAAAAGTGAGTAAAAGTGAACCAAGACTGCCCACACGTTAACACAAAACAATCTTCAATCTCCTTTTTCGTGCATTTAAATTGTGCGGTATAAGTGTTGGCGGATGCAATTTATTGTCTTTTAGTTTTGTAAATCTGTTTTGTTTGTTTGTTTTTTTGTTTTATTTTTTTACATTTTCGAAATAAAGAGAAATCAATCAATCAATCAATAATATTTGTAAACAGAATGGCATTCAGTAGAGCGCATACCTCCGCCAAGGCCCAACATTTAATTCAATCAAGCTCACAGCCCTGTAACCATAAAGTACAGGGTATATTTGAATCTTGTGGATCTGGATCTTTATTTGGATCTGCACCAAAATGCAGACACTCATAGATACCAACCCCCTAAATATCTCTGAAATGCCCTATCTAGCAAAGTTAAAGCAAGTCAACAAAACAAAAAAATCCTAGATCCATCCCATTATCAGGATACAAACCAAAATTGAATGTGGTCTATTCTGGCCCAAGACCCATCCTCCCTCTGAGTTTCATGAAATCCATTTAGTAGTTTTTGCATAATCCTGCCGACAAACCATCTAACAATCAAACAAATAGACACAGGTGAAAACATAACCTGTTTGGCGGTGGTAAAACTGTGCAGCCAAGCAGAGCCGTGTTAGTTGAAACCAGCAGTTTCAAAGTGTGCGATGCACAGATGTAGTCTGACAGCATGGAGGTGTCCATTTAAACAGTCAACAAACAAGTGTTTGAGTGAGGAAACAAGGCTAAATAAATGACTTGGTAAGATGGAAATTTCTGGTCAAGCACACTGTGTACTCTGCTGTTTGAACAGGTGCTGTGTTTGTGGGTGGGGACAGGTGTCTCTTACCCCCTCTGCTCTCGCTGTCAGCTGGCTTCACTTGGATTGGACGGTTCATCTGGAGAGAAAGAGGCCACATCGCAGGGTCACGTTGAATATAGGTGATAATCGAGAAGAAAAACAGGAAAAATAGATGAAAATGTGTGGACACTTCCTGTGTGGTGACTGACTTACTGTAACCCATATGTAGATGCTACTAATGCTGAGACATTTTGTAATATTGACATATGCATGTATGCAGAATTTGGCCTATGCTCCAACCTCCTTCAATCCCCAATAGTTTTCTCTCCTTTCATGCCAACTGTACCCCAGTCGACCATGTCTGACACCGATATGTGTGCTGTTACATTCACAATGTCTCTTTCTGCCAGCTCCCCTCTCTGAGTGTGTCTCCGAATCTGCTCTAATCCTGCCATCTAACGTTCCTTCTACCCCGATCACACAAACCAGGAAAAGAACACACCACCCACGCAGGATTGGGGAAGTGATAAGATTAAGCACACTCGCCAGCTAATCTGGATTACAGGAGCGTGCGGCATCAGAATAGTGAGATTCTGAGCCTGAAAGAGAGAGACGGAGACGGAGGTATACAGGGTTAAAGAGGAAAGAATAATATCTGGAAAAACAAAGGATGAATAAAAGAATGGCAAAGAAAAATAGAGCGTGCACATGGCACAGAGGAGGATAAAGTGACCTTTTCATAATTCATCAAAAAACAAGCAGATGAAATACCTTTTTTTTCTTTACCTCTTCACAGTCATTGTCTTCCCCACCATTTAACCAAACCCCTGTTTGAAAATGTGCCACACATCAGTGCCTTGGCAGCTCGCCTTTCAAATGTAGAGTATGAAAATGGTGGAAAGAGGTTTTGAATAAAAAAAAAGAAAAGGATGAGCAAGAGAGGGCAAACAGGAGAAGGGTGGTAGTGAGAGGGATGGAGGGGAAGGAAGGGAGCATATGGAGAAAAGGATGGAGGTGGTGGTGGTGGTGGGTACTGTATGTGTGCGTGAAGGGGAGGAGGAAGGGGGAGGGCGATGTCACCGTGGAGTTGAGGTGAGAGCAACAGAGTGACACTCTGTTAACTCCGGCTTAATGAAGGTCTTAATTATGGAGCTGGTGACATTTCAGCCAGTCACTGATCTTGTGTCACTGATTGATCCGCTGTGATCGGTCACCAGGAGACACTATTGATTGGTGTCACGGCCGGGCTCCGCCGCCAGGACCCGCATGAACAAACATTGTCTTTCCATGCCGCAACCGTGCCGGACCGCCGGCTGAAATACCAGCTGCAGCGGGCCCGTGTGTCTCCTCAATGAGAGAGTCCAATTGATTGCACCAATTAATAGGATGATAGAGTAGATGGAGGGACAAAGTCTCAAAACCATGTTCCAATCAGTCAAACAAATGTGGACGTCTGTTGCTACCATCTGTGAATAGTAATTTTTGTTTATTATAGTGTTTGGTCCTCACAGAAATGTGATTTCCAATGTTTTTGTTGCAGTGAAGAGAGCATCATTCTGACTGGGCCCACATGCTAACATTCATGTATTTGTATTTGCTATGCAGAGCTTTGGATATCACTTATGTTAAGGGTCCATTCATTGTCACTTGTCCACTGTTTACCATCATACCGATTACTTCTAATGCTGTTTGCACTCGTACACCAACAGGACCAAGTGTAACCACTATAATGTGCAGAAGGCCGTATTATTTACTGCTGTGTCATATTACATATTTGCTCTACACCTTTTCATTTTCTGGACACTGTCTCACGGCCCATTCAGGTTGAATGTGTTTTAATACTTGCTATATATGAAGTATGTTAAATATCAAACAATACTTTATTCTTACTAATAATATATAATGAAATATGATATTTCTACTTGTTCCATTATAGACAGTAAGTCCCATACTTACACTAAAACACTTCTATGTGTTTCATTGATAATGATTAATACAGCAAACCTGTGTTTACTATTTAATTAATATATATAGCTTTCTCTGTCACATTGATATGAAATCATAATTGTTACATTCCCTATTTTATTTAAAAAACATGTTTTTACAGTTGAATTGGAAGTATTTTTGAAATCTGAAGACTTAAATGAGCCTACATGGAGGCAAAGAGGGTGGTTTTAAACATATAAAATCATATCTGATCTTTATTTTTATCAATCAGATATGGCAAATGGGATAGTTTTATTTTTACCACCCCAGAAAACAAGGTCAGATGTGGGCGTATGCGTCACAGGATGGGACAAACAACACAGGCCTAAATATCAAAACAGGAGTTGATGTTTTTACATGCATCTATTCATCACCACATGTGAAAGTGATATTTAGTGAACCATAATCTGTGCTTCTTTTTGCAAAAATGTTTAAAGTCATGCTGGATGTTATGGCCCTGTGTACATGCTAAGAGAGCAATATAAATAGGCAAATTCTCTCTATGGGAACGATACTGACAATTTATGTAGATTCAGACTCAGAATTCGATTAGATCAGAAAGCAAAGTCATAATTTCCAGTGAAAAATCTTGTCTAATCTTTCTAGTTGATTTGAGGAATCAAAGCTGACGCTGCAAACTCGTGACGGTATCTTAATATGACGTCTTTGATTAAAGACAAATTTGACTGAACCCTGTGGAAAAATCCCACGGCCTATTTTTCAGTGCAGGAGGACAAACAATGAAGGCCGCGATGGTGGTGATAAGGAGAAGCACAGTAGATGGTTCAGGAGATTGGAATTAGAATATACAAGAGGAAAAACAGTGAGAGGTGGAGGCCATCCGGGCTGAGCCACTTCATATCAGCACGGCAACTCGGCCCCACCACCCGCTCACATGGCCATCATCATCATCATGGCAACACCGGCGATGAGAGCCGAGAGCCCCACACCAGGTAAACAAGGCTGCCCTTAACAAGGCGTGGGAGAGACGAGAGGAAAAACAAATGGGGAGGACAAAGGGTGTTTCTAGGTCGACTGATGGGGGATTAGATGTGTGAGGGAGGAGGGCTGAAGGTGGAGAAGGACAGGAAAAATAAAAGCGCTCGTGCCTGTTGAATGTTGGCGCTGCTTCGAGAGCAGATACAGAGGCAACGTCTCCCTCTAAGTCTAAACCACCGACGTACACACTTTGCAGTAATTTGCTCTCTCTCCTCCCCATGTTGCTCCCCTCCCCTTTTCTCTCCAGGCTTGTTTGCAAAAACAGTCCCATGTTGTGCACAGAAGCAAGACCTGCCTGATCGCCAGACCGTTTTACGAGTGTGTTTCTGCTTTTTTATTTTTATTTTTTTTTTCCTCCCCCTGCGCTCCATCTTCAAGCACACAGTTATTATATCCAACTAAACACACATTCACATAAACACACACGCATAGGCTGCCTGCCCCTGTTGGTCAGAGCAACATGAACACACATCTACACATACTTAATCTTTTCGCTCTGTGATGCCGTGGGGGATTTCACTAGGATTATGAGATATTAAATCCATAGATTATCCAATCAAATCACAGCTCGACCCCTTTCGCCATAATGCATGACCCCCATAAACAGAGTTCATAGGCCCATAGGGATGGTGCCGTGTAAATGCATTTCCACCACTGTCAATGTGTTTTGGATGAAGGATTGTCCACAGTTGGAGTGAGGAAACATATCGATGATGATTATTTTCTCACCTCTCTCGTACGACCTGCAGAGCAGATGATAATCTCTATGCTCTCAGCTAAATGCAGCCACTGTTGTTATGTCTATGTAACTGCAGCTGTGTGAGGGTGACACATTTCTTTTCCTATTTCAATCCATTCTGCTTGTCTGCCCTGAAAAGCAGCTACTCTGAATGGTAAATATATCAGCAGAGACCATCTCCCCCGCTCTTTCAAGAACATTTACAGCAGGGAGGCAGAGTAGTGTGTGTGTGTGTGTGTAATGGTGGTGGTGGTGGTGGTGGTGGTGAGGTATGGGTGGGTGGGTGGGGCGGGGTCCGCCTCCCCTCCGCTCCTTCACACAGCGCTGGCCATTGCATCGTGCCGGTCGCCTAGCAACCTGGCATCCCTGGTCCCCGCCGTCTCTAGGCAACGAGACCTGCGACCGTAATCAACCTGCCACCTCCCCCTCCCTCCCGCCTCCCTGTTCTGTTCCTCTCCCGTCTCTGCTGCTTTTGCTCCCTCACTTCTCCATCCACCTCCTCGTCACAAATGCACTTATACGCTGGGACACATTTGTGAATCTACCCGGGGGGGTGGGGGGTTGGAGAACAAGCACAGGTGGAAATTGGTATACTCACAAGAAGAAAAAGAACACACACAATAAAAAAAAAAGATCTTCATAGACGCAGATGATTGTGAGCTGGCACAAAGAGTTGGAACAAAGCGACAGAGGCAGGGGAAAAAAACAGTGGAGATGCACAAGTGCGGTCTGTTAATGTTTCAACACATGGATGCACACAGATGCGCTCACACATGGACGGGCAAGCACACAACGCAGAAGAAAAGTACCTTCGCCTGAATTCAGACAGTCACTAAATCAATCACACACAAAGAGACTGACGCCACAACGCTTGTACAAGTCACTAATATTCAACAAATGATGCAGCCATCAGTGTCAAAGCTGCTTCTCTGTGTTGTCTCCGCTAGAGTTCACTAGTCTGTACAGAATCAAGACGAAAGAGCCAAAAAAAAAAATCCCTCAAAGAGGAGAAGCTGAATATGAAAATGCGAATTTCTAAATTCTTCTCAACTGTTTTGCCTCTTCTAATTGTTAAATATTCATGTCAAGTGTTGTTTGACGCGACGCAGTGGAGCAGAAGGGGGGATAGAACTGAATCATGGTGCGCGGGTACAGATAAGGCCCATGTCCTACTTTTCTTTTTTAACTGTTCTAATCGTTGACGAGCTTTAACTTCACTCTCGTCCAGTGTGGATGTTTGCCTGCCAATGGGCACACACACAAGACCCCCCCCCCCTTAAATACTCTATTTCTCAGTAACAGATGTCTGTACTTAAGCTGATAAACACACTGCCTGAATGAACCTCCAACCCCCTCCACCCTTACCACCACCCACTGTTCATTATGTCAAACTTTCATTCATTTCTACCTTCCCTCCCCTCCCCCAACCCTCCCTTATTAACACCCCCCCCTCCCCTCCCTCCTTCATTTATCCAATTTCTCTCTGGTTCACACCCATTTACCACCTCTATAAATCCAATCTGCATTTATCATTACAGTCGCCCCAGAGTGACATACAGAGGTGGCTCCTTTGTTGCTGTCAGTCATCGGCTGCCCTGCATCGCCTCTGTCGAACATTGATATGCATGCATATGTAAATGAACGGACACATGAATGCACACTCAGATAGATTCATCAAGCGAACGCATTTGCTCTGAGGCGTGCTAATTGCTATCATCATCATCCCTGCAACTCACTGGCATGAGGACGTAGCTACCTATGGAGGCACTGCTTTATCCGTTTAGTGTCCGATACATAAGAAAACTGATGATGTTCAGCAATGTTTTAGGGCATCGGTGAGCCAAATCTGAGCATCTACCCTGTGTTTGTGTCACATTTCTTGCTTTGCTGCACATTAAATGCCAATTTCTACCTATTATCTGTGGCTACAATTTAAAAAAAGAGACTAAAGTCTGCAGTGCCAACAGGTAAATGAGAGGCTGTTAACATCACCCTGCAACTGTTCATGGCTCATGTGTTTCTGCAGTAGAACATTTAAGGCACATAATGTGGCACTACAATTTCCTATCTCATATCCTGCATAAAAAGCCTGGGCTATATTTAGCATATGCATTTATTTCAGACTATTGATAAAACCCCTCTGTCTGCTCCGTCTGAGTCCTTATGGCTGAGTAAATGTCAGCTTAGTCAGATGTTCCTCTCAAAGATGGCTCTTTTCCCCTCGTATGGCCAGATTAAACACAGAAGCTCAGATTTTTTCTCTCACACCGATGGCAGACAGTGAATGAAGAAACCAGAGAGGAGCATATAATATAATAAAACCAACAACTTCCATCCATCCATCAGTCCATATCTTTGGATGTGTACGCTCCATGGAAACACGTGCGCACAAAAGCAAACAGACATTTACACACACACACACACACACACACAAAAGCACACACACCCTTCATTAAACCGTGTTAGTGCAAACACCTGCCCTCCCTTCCCCCGCTGCACATGGAAATATACACCAAACACACATACACAGATACTTTCTCACTTGGGCACAGTCGCGTTATTAAATACTTATTGCATTTTAAAATTAACGGTGAGGCATTGTTGCAAATATTAATTCAAGTAAGTGAGTGTTGATGAGGCGCAATATATTTTGTCTCTACTGAGGCAGATATGTGCTCCAGGGCAGCGACTGACTCAGTTCTCCTTTTCAGCTCTGATCTGTTCCAAAATGGATCAAACAAAGAGTCGGGAATTTTGGGAAATACTCATTTGAGCTCTAAAATGCCTTAAAATAACAAAGAAATGCCCATCATAAGTTCCCAGAGCCCCCAATCAAAGCTCAAACATATTCAGTGCATAATCATGAACTACAAAAACAAAACAAAAAAAAACATTTACTTCTAAAAACAGCTGTTAATGTCAATTATGTCAAATTGTTTCAGCTCTAATGACGTTTAATGGCAAAGAGCCACATAATTAAATATCAAGCTCATTCAATAGTCATCTTTTGCTGAAATACAAGTTTGGTTTTGGAGGTTTCTGTCTAAAATGGCTTCTTTTAAAATGGTATAACTGCATGCTATTGTCTCCATGAGCCTCACCGCAGCTGACTTAGCCTCAGTAGATAAAGAGATAAGAACAACAGGGACTAGAGTGTAAGATGTCCAAGCAGTGCTGAACACGAGGAAGACAAGGGAGGCAATCTCCATTTCCACACATCATAGAGTGAATCTGATTTCTTTTCTCCCCTTCCTAACTTCACAATTGTCTCACTTTCTGTCCTCGCTTTCGGCCGAATGTGCTTTTGACACTCTTCCTCCCCCTCTCACTTAGAGACGGACTATCGCTCCTGAAATTAAACACAAGGCCAGGTGCCGCTCTGAAACAACCATCTGTTAGCCCCAGCCTGATTTCTTTCTCGATTTCTTTTTCCTTCTTCTTTTCCAATGTTTGCACGGGGAAAAAAGCAGTGAAATAACAAGCAGGGAGGAAACCCGTGAGAGCCACCTCGAGATAAATTCTGAAAAAATAAATCGAAAAAAAAAAAACGTTGCAGAGTATTAATGACGTCCTTCAGCTTTCTCTACTTTCAGGTGTGCTTTCATTTGATATTTCTCCCCTCAGTCCTATAATTACTTTCATGTTATTTCTTTTGTATCATCCTGGCCATGAGATGCCAAAGTTAATTAATCTTTGGCAGTGCAGGTGCAATTAGATGACAATTACACCACAGCTGGTAGCAGGGGTGGGAAGCAGCTCTTGTCCATGTGGGCGTGTATAGACTAATAAGATGGTTTTCATCTTTTCTTTCTTTTGGCCGGGGAGGGGGGAGGGCAGAGGGAAGCTTGAGGGAGCACAGGAGGGTTTAGCTTGTTCCACACGGCTTAGAGGTAAGAGCTTGTGAGGAGAAGAACCACTGGGGTAGAAACACAGGAGGAAGAGGGCTTTAGCCACGAGGCATTGGGTCCTGCTGATCCCCTACAAGAGGTCAGGAGGGTCATGCTGCTGTCACGCTAACAATGGGATTTCTTCTGCTGTCACCCTAATACCAGCCTGCTCCCTAAGACTGTCTCTACATCCCACAATAACCTCCTGCCTGCCATTACAACAACGTTCTAGTGTTGAAGCAATCAATAAGTCAATCTTCAATTTTAATAATCTTGTAATCGATTATTTACCAAGGAAAAATTCCTGGTTCCGCTTTGGGGCTTCAACAAATGATTATTTTTCATTAATCGATCAATTGCATTGTCTATAAAATGTTCAAAAATAGTGAAAAATGCCCATCATGATTTGACGACATCAGATGTCTTGTTTTGTCCCAAACACTCGAAGACATTCCGTTGATCACACCAGACAAAGAAAAGCAGCAAATTTCCACATTTGAGAAGCTGAAACATTTCGCATTTCTGCTTGAAAAAACACTCGATTAATCATATATAGTTAGTTTTATAATTTTGGACTGCTTGATTAATAAACAACTCTTTAAATATTTTAAGCAAAAAAGCCAAAAACAATTCACAGGTCAGAGCTTCTCCACTTCCAAAGTTACCTGGTAGCTGAATATCTTTGGGTTCTGGACTGTTGGGCAAAAACAATTTGATGACATCATCGCGGATACCGAGAAGTTGTTGTGAGCCATATATTTCTATTGTCAGATGAAACAATTAATTGACTAACCAAAAATAGACTACAAGGAAAATCAATACTGACAAAAACCATTAGGTACAGCCCTATACAAATTAACTCGTCCCTCATAAACTATAGTCATGAGCTTCCATTCGGCAGGGCCAAAAAAGGAAGTGAATGATGTAGATTTAAACAAAAATAACCTAAAGGAAACAGGGGTAAAGCCTTGTGAACAAAAGAGGAAGCAGCAGCGAGCCTGAGAGCACACTCTGTCTCAGTAATTCCTTGCCTTGTCGCCTTGTCTCTCATATAGCCAGTTATTATAGAGACGCTGCTGTCATGTCATATTTAGCTCTGGAAATGTCATTTGGCAGCACACCTGCTGCCTGGCGATGCTAATAAAGCTAGGTTTAACTTTGATTAGAATTCAGAGGGAGAGATGGATAGAAAAGGGGGGAGAAGGGGGAGAGAGAGAGAGAAAGACAGAGACACAGAAAGGAAGAGAAACATCAGAGAGAATAAGAGCTGGCAAAGTCACTCTAGCAGCGAGCCTCATAGCCGTCTCTGTCGACCCGTGACATGTTGCGAGATGACTCATGCCTCAACTGGATGGATATGTCTGGATGCATCACATATGAAACATAAGAGGGAGAGCAGCCTCTGACCTTTATTAGAGCATGTCAGCTAAAAGGGGAAGTCAGGCCTGCATGTTGTGCGACGCTGTGTGTGTGCCCGTTTGTCTGTGTGGTGCGTTCAGATAGCCTAGCATGCCAGTTATTCTGCTCCCTTTATACACGTGTGAGTGTGGAGGGTGTTGGCAAGATGAGAACACACTCACCCCTGGTAGCGTCTTCTGCTCATGCAATGCATTCTGGGCTTTGAGAGCAGACTCACGTGCACAATATGTCAGGAAGGCGCATCCTAGACACAAAGTGTTAGAAGATCAGCGAACAACATTTTTTTAATATATGCTGTATATAATGAGTTGGCAGTGCCATGTTGTTGTAACTTCATCTTTATTGGCCATTTTCCTCTAAAGGCCTACAGGCAGAGATACACTGACAGACTTTATTGGCCTTTTATAAATCTGACATTTAATTTATGTGCTTTGGTTCATGAGTAACAGTTCTGGGTCAGGACGTGTTTAACATTTCTTAAAATGCACCCCTGCCTTTAAGCAGTACATTATCATGAATATTTGTTTAAAGCTGCAGGAAACAAAAAATAAAGCAACAGTTCTCCGAGGTGCACTGGAGATCTATGGGATTATTAAATGATATCACCTGGAGACTATTCAGACATAAACAGTCTTAATGGGTATTTAATATCACACTGGTCAAACTAAATGTATGCAGTCCCACATAATAGAGAGAGGCCTCCATTAACCTTTAGGGCTCCCACAAATCATGAATATGTCAAATTATGCAGAGTAGGTGTTATAGGTGTTGGAGGACTGATACCACCTGGCCTATATGTCTCTCAAATGGCTGATTTGTAAAAGCCTTTGTTTTCGGCGCTCAGATTCGCATTGGAAAACGACAGCAGAAAGGATCATTGTTTAGCTTAGATCACTTTAGCCAGCTTTAGTCCATCTGTCAAACAGGATTTTGAATGTGTTGAGACTTAACTTCCAAAATATGAGAATCCTGTTCATCACGCGACACACAGTGGTAGCACTGGGTGAACCTTACTCTTATAAATTGACTGACATCACCATATGAAACCAATTATGGCCTTAGAAAACACTTTCCAATTCCCTTAGATGATACTTTTCTTTCAATCTTATGAGGTAGGCGTGAAGGGAAATCTCCCAGCATGCACCAGGGGGGGTCCCATGAGCATAGTTCTCATTTTATGTTTGAATCTAAACGTTTATTTCTAGTGTTTCATAGATTTTGTTAGCTCCTCTTTGTGAGTGTGTGCAGTCGACTGACAGGCTTCAAGAGTGAATTTGACATTAATGTGAGAGTTTGTCCTCTTGTCCTCAGTCATTACTCTGAACTTCAAACTGCTCTTGAAGAGCAGGCCATAAAGCTGGGCAGTGAAAAAAAATAAAATACTGCACTCTTATATGTGGTAATATCTAGAATGAATAAAGAAAATTATTTATTATAATTAAGAAAATAGATTGCCAAATTCTGCAACAAGAGTCTGCATTAACTTCAGTTCAATTTCAGCAATGTTGATTCAACTTAATAATATTTATTGTGACTTGTTTTTGTTTAAATTTGAGTTGATCAATATTTGTCAGTGCATGACATAAAATTTGGAAACTTTTCACCAATTCTGAATCAATTTAGTTTTTTTTATCATAATTATCTAGTTTGGCCTCAGAGGGACAACTGAGGAATAGTTGAACCTCATTGGTATTCAATAATAATTCAATACTATAACTGAACAACTACTGTTATGAACAACACAATCTTACCACAAAACAACTACTAAATTAGCTATATTTTCCCCTTATGGGCTCTTTGACATGAAATCTTATTAATATCGAGTCCTTGGTCCTTCATGCTGACACCTCCCTTACCTTTGTGCATCCCTGTGTATTTGTCCTTAATCACAGTCAACTCATAGATCTTGCCAAACTGCTCGAAGATGGGCTTCAGGTCCTTCTCCTCCAGGTTTCGGGGTATCTGCCCGATGAAGAGCTTGATTGCGTCAGGCTCCTTCATTGAGAAGTCTGGGGAGGAATAATAACACACAGAGCGGAGGAGGCGGTGAGGATGAGCAGACAGGAGCCTGCGGGCTTAAATTCACACTACACAGGAGGTGCAAACAGGAGGCCAGGGATGGAGGTGCAGATGGGAGCGTTCAGTGGGAAGGGGAGGATGAAATGATAGTTTCTATGAAGACGTGGTGGTTTTATCAATTTTATGACTTTTTATCCCAATAAACACAAAAGTGACACTTAGATTACACCGTGGATTAAATATTAAAATATTAACGGGTAAAATTCCTACAAAGTAACCTCAGAACATTTTAAGCTCACTGTAGGTTGCCACAGTTATACTGCAAGGACTATAAGCTACTATTAATTCTATAAGAATAAAGATGCAATTTTATGTGAGAGATAATTGTGTGGATTGCACATTTTTTTTAAACGGCTGAAGCCAAAATCTAGAGTAATATTTGCATAAAACAATAACAGATTAATGACGGGAATCATCATGTTCTGAACCGTACGAGGTCTATAATTATGATATATAGCATCACAGATAGGAGAGATTCTCTTTGGCTGCCATGAAATGATTAAAAAAATAAATGTGTTATTGTACATAATCTTACACACAATCCTTACTGGCGCTGAATTCAGTCCAGGCCGCCTCTGTCTATACCTCAAGCCCCTTCGGAGACGTGAGCGTGTCTGTCAACACAGCTGGAGACCCTCGCTCTCTTTGTCAATAACAGCAATGACCTGGACGTGATTTTACACCTCTGACAACAAAGAGTTAAAATATCATACCTGTGGTGCTTTTCGTGGCAGAGAATCGGCGTGATCGGTGGATGCCTTTCTTCTTCCCCCCGCTGTTATGTAGTTATTGGATCTCAATTATTCAGAGCATTTGTCTTCTTTGAAACCTGTAACAAGTTAGGCCTGTACCCTCCTACAACAACACAACATCCAGCGACGGTCCTTTCTTCGGCATGAGCGTGTTTTCCAAAAATTGCTTGTTGTTTTTTTCCCCCCTGCTCTTGCCTCACAGACGCTCCGTATTTTTTTTCCCTCTCAAATAAATGTGATGTAGAAATAAACAAGTCTCCCTGTAGCTGCGCTGTATGACGGCTGTTGTGATGGATGAATTTAGGCTTCCTTCAGCAGACCGTAGGGAATTGGCAGTCTGCTGGTCGTCCTATCCTCTCCCTCTCCCCGTATGTGTGTATATGTGTGTCTGTACTCCTTTGACGTCGTAAGCCGGTGTCTCCCTCCCTGTCCATCTCAGCTCCATCCCTCCTCCCCTGAGCCGTGATGTCTGCCGCCAGGGACCGTCTCTAAACTACCAGCAGCAGGAGGAAGATGAGGAAAAATAAAAAATGTCAGAACGTAGAATGTGCACTGTTTCTCCATCTTTTCACGTCCAAATATCCAAAACACCTTTCTTCTGTCCGGCCATTAATTTTTGTTAATGTTGTCAGCCGTGTCTATCCGTATGTTTGCTGGCTTGTAAACAGGATTACACAAAAACCACTCAATGGATTTCCATTAAGCTCGGTGGGAAGATGGGTTTTTGGGCCACAATAGACCCCAGTCAATTTAGGTGGATCCAGATAAATAGGCAGATCCAGTTGCTTATTTATTTACCTTTTTAAACATTGCAAGGTATGGCATTTTTCAACATTTTCTTTTATTTCTCTGGGAATAATGCTTGGATCTTGATTTTAAAAAATCAGACATATTTAGGGCATTAGTATCTATGAGTGGGTTCGCTTTGGTGTGGATCCAAGTAAAAATGCGGACCCACCAGATTTAAATGTGTTTATATAGGGGGGTTGTCTGCCCTGTGTCTTACAGGTCTGTGAGTTTGATTTTGGATTAAGGGGATTGTTAGACCTTGGCAACAAAGGTATGTGCTCTACTGTGTGCCATTCTAGTTGTATTCTAATTCCACCCTGTTTCATGGTTCATCACATGTATTACAGTCCAAGCTAATCTCAACACCCATTTGTGCCATATAATTAGACCTGCAACTAAGAATCATAAAGTATATGTAATGTAACAAACACAACAGGATATTTAAATTTATTAGAATTTATATGAATCAATATAAAATCAATCAATATATATGTTTTGTAACTTTAAACAGTTTAAACTGAGATAAAATCTCGGTCGCTGTTGTTGAGAAGTTCACCTTTCCTCCAGTTGCTTCATATTTTCAACATTCATCCAATATGTGACTATGTGAGCAATTAATACCAGAACCAGTTGCTTCACTTAACGTTCCAGGATGTTACACATAGTCATAACAGTCCTGAGTGAAGGCTATAAATGAACATCCATTTTTTTTCTCTTATCATGTGCAGGGACATGACGGACAGTTTATTAGATAATACACATAATGTATGTTTTCTATAGTCATACCATTAGACTCAAATTCACACACACAGGCAATGCAGAGTCACCAATTCACCTAATGACTGGAAACCAGTGCACCCAGAGGAAAACCACACACGCTCTGTGGAGAACATGCAGACTCAGGTAACGTCAGACATTTGCCAGTCGAATGGTGAAGGTAACTAGTTCCTAGCAGAAGCGTAAGAGACAGACTAGAAGGGGGTCAACAACTTCACCAACTGGCAGCCCCCGGACCAAATCCAAACCACTAGAGGCTCCTATCAGGACCATGAACCGTTTTCATAACACTGGAAAAAAGATAAAAATGTTTTGCACAAATGCATGTATTTTGTGATGGTGTGAAAGATTCACGTCACAGATTTGTGCACCTCTGCTCCGATAGTTTTCTCTTCCAGTTGTACCTACACTAGGGGCACTGAAATCATCTTAAGTGATTATTAAGCTCAACTCAGTTTAACATAGCACTTTATTACATTTTCTTTTGATGGTGTCAACTTATTTACAATGCAAATTAAGAAAAGAAGACTTGATTCTATTTTGTTTGCCATATTTGTCCTTTTCCTGACACTGTATTTTTGCTTCTTTGAGTTTATGAATAAAATTGAATCTTTACTAAAGCAGAGGATGGAGGAAATGTTCAAAAACAGATAAATTTTGTTAAAGATTAGTTATGTCAAAAACATGTTACTATAAAATTGCTAACATTTTATGTTTTGTATAATAAAAAATTTACCAAACTTATTTCTTCAGTCTGGCAAAAAGCATGTGCCCGTATTTGTGGGTATCTAACTGTTCAGACCTCAACAGGGGAGGAAGGTTGACTTATTGGACTTATTGCAATTTTACTTGAAGACCCCTGGACTAGACAATGCTATAAAATGTGCAGGAGTTCTCTGTGAGGGTTTTTTTTTCGTTTCCGTGTGGAACGTTAAGAGGCAGACGGTCCCTGACATCAAGCGATGCAAATCCGCCTTTTGTTCTCGCCGTGGTGCTGGCCATGGTGCTGAAACGGGTCTACTCAAATCGTGACACATTATCACGGTTCCAATGTTCCCTCTCTGGGAGGAAAAAGACATTATTTCAATAAGAGAGTTCGTAAATGCAGGGACCATGATTTAACAGGACGCACACAGACACACACACACGCTGAAATCTAGACAGCATGTAAACAATGAGCCCACCTGACAGCAGGCTGCACACACCCGACCTGAGTCACGATCTGACCTGCTCGGTAGCCACAGCTACGTTCTAGTGTTAAAAACACCAACAACCTCTGGAAACAAGGCTCTCTAGCATTAATTCCTTTATTTTCAACAGCAGAATATCTCCTCGGCTTGTCTCTAATGTTAAGACTGCCATCTGCCATCAGTCACTAAATCCTATCTGCCTTGAACCCTTCAATCCCAATGTAAGCCCACAGTGCAGAGGAGTCCAGTTCATCCAGCCTACATCAGGTAGACAATGATAAATGATGATAAACCGGTGTCCTTCAGAAACATGGTTTGTGCCACTTTCACAATGGGTTGCTTTTTTTTCTCTCCAGAGTAAACCATGACGACATCTGGTGACGAGCTGCAAACTCAATGGTGCCATCAGTGGGTTCGTGTTGCTGCTGTGCTTCAAAAGATATCTGGGGATTTGTGAGTTTTTTGGCTTTACGCAGTGGTGGAAGAAATATACAGAGCCTTTACCTAAGAAAGAATAATAATAGAACAATGCAAAAAAAAAAATCATTACAAGTAAAATACAACCTGCCTTTAATTAAGTGCTAAAATCTTAATTTATCTTTAAACAAGTGGAAACGAGACAGGACTCCGCCAAGGCAGCTCAGTTTCTCTTGTGAAGGGTGGCACACCTCCCTTTTCTAACCAAATCTGTAATGGAGCTCACCTCCACAGGAGCCTGGTGCCCTCTGCTGGTAGGAGAACTGCAGGTGCAACTCCTCTTCAGTCATTTCCCTGATGAACAGCAGGTAGTGAATCAGGAACAGCTCATAGTGGGCCTGTAATGATCCGGATCGCCACCAAAATCTAACGGATTGTTCCTTGGGCCAAACCCTACCCCTCCAAAAATCCTCAAATCCATTTATAACTTTTTGAGTCATCCTGCTAACAGAAAAACTAACCACTGCCGGCAAAAAACAAAAATTCCTTAAGGTAAAAAAATATGTTAGTGCAGCAGAAAAATGTAAACTTGATTTAGAAAATAGTTCAAATTGATCTGTAAGTATTCACTGGACTGGTAGATTTTTGTCTTGTTTAAAAAACATGAACTGAGCTTTTAATTGAATGACTTGATAAGACAGAGATATTGAAGCAAATGCATCATAATTTAAAAGGCTGTCGGAAGTTTGGTGAAAACTCTTAACTACTAAAGTAAAATGTAAAATTGCAGCTCCGCAATAAATGTAGTAAAATGTGAAACATTTTGCTCACAAATGTAAAGAAGAATAAGTAGAATTATAAATCAAAGTACAAATACCTAAAAATTGGGTTTAAATACAGTACTGTAGTAAATGTACTTAGTTATATTACACCACTGGCTTTAAAGTAATGACAGAAGTAACTCCTGGTGGAGAAACGAGACCGAGATCATCAAATGTCTTCACTTTACCCTCTATGGAGAAATCAATGCATCTCCAATATTAATTTTTTTAATAAAATGAGTGCATATTTTTCTGTATGGGTTAAGAAACCCACATTTCTTTAAAACAAACAACAAATCAATTTTAAATCCCATTGAATTATGTGACAAAAAGCATTGTCACAAAGTTTTTCTTCGCTCTTTTTGGAGATAAACAAGGTTCAGATGAAGCATGACTGGCTGTGAGATAATAACAGACAACACAACCTTGCACAACAATGATTCTTTATTTAAGAAAAGACATGCATTTAATTTCTTTTCTTTTTTTTTACATATTGGCACATTATGAATACCTGCCTTTGTTGAAAGAAAGGACAATATAAAATTTAAACAGTGCGTAATAATCCTGGCTGTACTTACAAACAAGGGCCCCTCTGTCCAACCTTCCTGCTCTCCTGTGATTCAACAACTAAACACACAGAGAAAGAGAAACAATTTCATCATTTTTACTTTCTCCCACCCTGTATTGATTGTGTTGATTTCCTGCTGGTGCCACTCAGTTTCTGATGTATCTAAGCTGGAGGCTTACTCAGCTGCTGCAGTGCACAGCATTCATGTCAGACCTCGAGGAGCCATCGCTGGGAACGGAGCAGGATTCAAAGAGGAGAGCCACCACAGCATCAATCACCTCCCTTCCATCCTTTAACATGTGGAAAAGGTTCCCATCACGTCGGGCACATCAAAGTGTGGCTCTGGATCCCTGAGGAGGAACACAGGAGGGAGGGAGGGGATGAAACAGCAAATAGGTTAGAATGCAACGGAAAGATTTATTCACGAAATAAAGTATTATTGTGCACTTCAACATCAGATTATGCACAAATCCTGTATCACAATCACTTATTTTTTTGTTGTTGTTGTGCAATGGCTGCTCTTTGTCTCACAAAGCAGACTAATAAAGCCGAACCTGGAAAAACCTGCTGCTTAGACTCTCAAATGTGTCATGAGAGGACTCTTTTTAAATAAAGGCAAAATGAGTCGAGTTAAAAACACGATCAGAGTTCATTCGTGTGCTAATCATGTTAGTGCAGTTACAGCCTCCCACTATTGACTGGGGGAGTAAATGTAAGTCTCTCTTTGTGTGTCACTGCTGGTATATTGCTGTACTTTGTGCTCCACTATGTCTCCACACTTTAAACAGATACTACCAGTAGGGCCTAAAGGAGGTGACTGACTGTTGGAGATTCTCCCTGATGAAAAGATGTTTCAGTGGTAATCATGAGTCTGATATGAAGATAAAACATGACTTAAGTCTCTTCAATTTCATCAGCAACTGTTAAACATGGGAGTTGAAAGATTTAGTGTTCAAATGGCAAAATCCCATTTTAATGTTTTTTTAAACGCCGTATGTTCTGCCTTCATTCGTCTTTTCTTTTGGTTGGATTTTTGCTCACAATCTCTATTTTTACAGCATTTCTATGGTATCTACATTTTGTTTGGTTGTCTTTTAATGTACTCACTTTTATTTTGTTGTATATTTTATCATGTTAAAAGTATTGGAAGGCCAAACTTCATTAAGAAAATTTGGTAGCAATAATTACATCAAATATTTCACTACAAATCTAAGAAAGTAAGCAACTTTATGTCCAAAATGATTAAGCCGAAGACTTTACCAAGCCTGCTGGATATTTTTAGATTTGAGCTCAAAGGCATGTTGACATGACAACAATTCCAGATTAACTTTAAACCAGCTCCAAAGAACCAGAAAATCCAGATTCATGTCAAATCATCAATCGTACAAGCTGGATTTTAGCGACGTTTATCGGTTGTTGCTTCCTGCTTGTTAGAATAAATTCTGCACAAGAATTCCTCCATAATTGATTTTGAATAAGTAGGACGCAATGACTCATACCATCTAACACAGAATTGTCCAAAGTTGCATGAATGCTGTCTAGTTAAATCAATAGACATTTCCCTAAACAAAGGTTGCGATTGTCTTAATTGGCCGGATTTATCATTTACAAATAGATTTACATATACATTTTGCCAGAGTGAATATGAATGTAAAACATAAATCTTGATTCTAATTTATGGCTATGAGTTATGCTTTAATATTTGCTTCTTTCCTTGATTAAGGTAAAGTTTGGGAGATGAAATTAGCATAAATTAATTGTCGTACTCTTATGGTTTAAATCCTTAAATGACAAAAATGGATTTGACAAATGTCATAAGCAAATTAATTTTTAAGAGTGCATCAAAAATGTTACACTAATAATCCAATAAGATACTAAACAGTTCTCAAATCCAATTTATTTTGATTTTTCAAATTAATCAAGTAAGATTTAAATACTCCGTTTGTACCTGCCTAATTTTTGTCCTTTTAGTCAGTTTGGACTCAGATTAAGTGTCCCTCACACTCTCATTTAGCATTAATAAAATAAAATATTAGAGCAGTGAGAGAGCATCAGGGGACGGACTTTAAATTGGATCAGATGGATAACTTTAATGCTCAATATTTGCAGAGGCAGTAAAAACTCTTGCAAATATGTCAGATTTCTACCAGCATGAAAGAAAAGCTTTGTAATTTTTAAAACCTACACAGGTTTAGAAATAATTAACAGACTAACTCAAGAAATGTTCACTATGTAATCAGCAGATAAGTTGTTAAATATGAACTTCACTGAAAAAATGTTTCAGAAATCTGTTTTTCAGGTCAGTTTGAAACCTGAACAGCTGTTTTGTCCTGACAATAGCAGAGAAAATACTAAGACTGCAATGAGGCTTCTGTCTTCTACAGACTACAATCTACAACTCTAGAACTACACTTAGTGGTTTTGTGCTGAAAAGGTAGATGAACATTTCTGAGGTTATGAAATGACTAATTATACAAACTCACTGATTTTAAACAGAACGTTCAACCAGGTTTGTAACCGCGGTGTGGACATTACCTCATTACATTACTGCCTCATGTCTCCATTTTAAAATCCTTTATTTAGAGTACTTTGTCTACATTAGTTTCATTTTCAGGAGATACTTTTCTTTACAAATGGCTGCATCTCCTTTAGAGGAACACAAAGTACTGAAATGGAACAAAAACATAATGCATGCTAGGAGTTAGACCTATTTCTGTTCTTTGACAGAAACTGACACTGTTGAATCGAACATTTCCTAAAAGTAAGTATAAAAATACTGATTCCAAATAGCAAAGCATAACTCTACAAAACACACTTTCTGATGCAACCTGTATTCACTTAAATGAATTTCAAAGGCACAGACAGGCTAATTCCTCTGATGATGGACGAAGGGATTATATTTTATTTTAAGGATGTATTGATGATGACTAATAGAAAGTGGTTCAACAGCCAAGGATAAGAAGAAATAACAAAACAACACACATTTTCAAACTGAGTTTTTATTAGTCAGTACAAGTAAAAAGAAACTGAAGTCGAGTATCTTCATCCCCTCCAAAAATGCACTTCTTCTGCGTTGGTGTTGGAGGCTGAAAAAAATTACTTTTATGCGTCTTTCTCACTTTTAAGAGGTTTGTGCCGCTCTCCTTCAAGGAACTCAACGAGTCGTGAAACTACCGCCGAAGGGGTGTTACGGAGTGAAAGAAAGCATAGCTTCACAAATATTACATCCGGCGTTGGAACAATGAAGTATAATTACCCCAAATATGCAAACGTATATTGTATAAGAAACATAAATTCTATAACATAAACTGTTTTTCATACCCAAAGTGAAATTTAAATTGCTGATTTGCCAAATGAAACTGCCGATATGGAAGAGAAGCAGTCAAACCTGCTTAGTGAAAAACTAAATAACAGCAGAAACATTGCATCAGCTACATACTTTTGTAACTCAGCGAAATCTACTTCTGTGACTAGTTGACTTGACCACATGCATACCATGCACACACTCTGACCTGTATCAAACTGACACTAAATTGCATTATTTAATGCAATGCTTCATACTGGAGCAAATAACACAAAAAGTGAATTATATATATCCACCTCTTATTTTCTTTAATCTTCTGTCTTCACTCTTCAGTTCAGCAGCCCTCTCAGACCTTCCGGCATCTCTTGGTGTTGTCTCTTGTTCTCCTCAACCTTCTACACATCCGTTATTCTTCGCTGTTTACATTTGTCTTCTCTTGAATTTATGCTTCTTCTGTACATCCTCGTGTCCTGATGGCCACCTCACTGTCTGCACTTTTATCAACACATATTTTCCATTTTAGGCTTTCATGGCAGGGTGCGCAACTCAACACTGAGGGACTAACGAGTCTTAAAAACCCCATCCACAGTGATTTAAAGAGCTCAACGCTGTATGTCCAGTCAGTACCGTGGCGGTGGAAAGGGTCTTTTCGGGCCAAACATCGGACCAGCATTTCCCCCTCCTCTTGGACCTGGACGTTTTCCTCTCAACCTTGGATCAGGACCGTGGAAGCGAGGAAATGGTGCACGGGGAGGTCCTCTAGGGTGTGGGAGGTGTGCTGGGTGAGGGGGCCGATGGGGAGGTCTTAGACCACGATGACGGATTTCTAGATGAGGCGGTGGTCTCCTTACAATATAGTGTGGAGGAGGGGGGCCATGCCGTTGGAAGTCATGGGCGAAGTAAGGATCCTCTGTGGATGACAGAGGGGGAGTGAGGCGCCCTCGAACTCTGGGGTAGTGGTGTGGAGGGCTGCCTGGCCTGGAGTATGGATCATCTTGTTGGTGGTAAGGGTCTTCTTGAAAGATATGGGAATCGTGATAGCGGGGCTCATCGTGGAAACGCTCAGGGTCCTCATGGTAATGCATGTCGTCTGGGTGCGTGTGCAAACCCTCAGGTTGAGGCGGGTGTGATTGGTCATGGCCATACAGTGGATCATCTGAATGAAACATGGATTTGTGTTGATGGTCGTGAACCACCATCCCACTGATGACACTGTCCACTCTGGCCCCAATCCCCTCTTTTGTGCCTGTGCGGGTCATTGGCGGCTGCTTTTGTGGGATCATCGCACTGCTAGTCATGGCATCAAAGTGCTGAGGAGGAGGGGGGGGGAACTTTGGAACAGGGGGGAGGGTGCTTCTGAAGTAACCAGGGGATGCAGTGGTACCCTGCTGGGAGGACAGCTCTTGAAGTTGCTGTGTTTGTTCTGCTTGGTATGGATGAAGTCCTGAGGTCTTGTCTCCAGGCCCTCCAGGCGCTGTCACATTGTAGCCCGCAGGTTGCTGAGAGTTCCCCTCTGGGTAAATGTCACCATACCAACCCCGTTCATTCACCCCCTGAAAGCCCTCAAATGACTGTGTGTTAGTGGCACAGCCTGGGGCTCTGTCTCCAGGGACTGGCCCTCCTATTTGTGCAGAAACCTGCTGGTAATGTGCAACAGGTGCAGTAATCCCATGCTCAGACATTTCTGGTTTGCCATGTGGGTATGGCTGGTACAGTTGCCCATTCTGAGTCATACCTGGCTGCAATTGAGCTTGAGGATTGTTGGGGATTTGCTGACTGCTGCTATGGTATGCAATAGGAGCTGTTTCTAAAGTTTCTTTACTGGATGGCTGGTTTGAGTTGGAGGTAAACGGGGCCACAACAGGTTTGTCCATAATCTCATCTTGAGTTGGGGTGCCTCCGCCCTCGTCTCGCACTGGAGTCCCATCCTGGGTATCTGCCCCCGTTACTGGACTGAGGTTCTCCCCTCCCTGCACTGGGAGTCTAGGAAAACCCAGGTCAAATGCATTGAAAGCAGAATTCCCCTGCAAGAAGCTGTGGATTTTAGACTCTAAACTCTCAGAGGAGGAGGACGGTTCAGGATCTGTTGTCAAATCCATGTCTCTATGAAGAGCCTGGACCAGAGCAGAGGCAGCATTGGACATCTGAGAGGGGGTTTGGGAACCTGTGTTCTGCCTTACAGTTGAGCTGGGTAAAGACGACACGGGTGCACGAGAGGAGAGAGGCAAGCTCTGGGAGGGCAGTGTGGAAGAAGATGTGGATGCAGGAGGAACCTGGCTCGTACTGGAGGAGTCTGTGGAGACATTTGTTGCAGGGCTGCTCAGAGGAGGATTGATGCCTGAATGAAGAAAAGAAGAATTCAGAGTAGTATTTTAAGAAAGCTTGGTGCTTCTGTTGCATGACATGAAACATTTTTTCTTTCTTACTCCTCTCACCATCGTGGCTCCCTTGACCTTGGACTTTGGAGAGAGCACTGAGGAGGTCTGCAGGACTCACGTCCACTTTGGAAAGAATGTTTACCAGTGAACTGGCATCCTGAGGGGCCACAGAGGGAGCAGGTGTGCTCTTCGACAAAGAGGCAGCAGGGGCAGCTGCAGCAGGGGCAGCTGCAGGAGGACTCTCCACTGATGGTCCTGAGAGACAGAGGGGGAAACTCACTGTAATTGTAAATCATTGAAAAGTTACTGAACAGAGAAAACTGGAAATTAGTGAACCCACACCGAGAATCAACAATATACAATATTTCAGGGTGAAATAACAAATATAACAATTTGAATTTAAAACTTATTCAATAAGCAGTTTTTACAACTCCAGTTCCAATGTTGGCATATTATGTAAAATGTCAATAAAAACAGGATATAATGACTTACAAATCATTTTAAAATTAAATTCAATTGAATACAGTGCAAAGACAAGATATTTAATGTTCAAACTAAGAAACTTTGTATTTTATAAATATACACTCATTCTGAATTTGATACCTGAAACATATACATCATCTGCTTGATATACGACTTAAGCTGTTCAACAGTCCGAGGTCTCCTTAGTCGTATTTGGTGCTTCATAATGCTCCACACATTTTCAATGGGGCACAGGTCTGGAATGCAGGCAGACCAGTCTGGTAACCGAACTCTTTTACTCTGAAGCAACACTGTCGTAAGTTGGCAGAATGTGGCTTCATTGTCTTGCTGGAATAAAATGACGTCCTTTGGATGGCAGCATATGTTGTTCCTAAACCTGTATGTACCTTTCAGCATTAATGGTGCCTTCACAGATGTTCAGATTACCCATGCAATGGGTACTAACACAACCCCGTACCATCACAGATGCTGGCTTTTGAACTTTGTGCTGGTAACAATCTGGATGGTTCTATTCCTCTTTAACTCGGAGGACACGACGTCCACGAATTCCAAAAACTATTTGAAATGTGGACTTGTCAGACCAAGGGACACTTTGTGACCTTGTGTCAGTCCATCTCAGATGAGATCAGGCCAAAAAGAAGTTGCCGCCTTTTCTGGATGTTGGATGTTATATGGCTTGTACTTCATAACTTGCAATTGCACGTGCAGCGATGAACTGTGTTTAATGACAACAGTTTTCCAGTGTTCCTGAGCCCATGAAGTAATATGCTTGAGAGAATCATGTCAGTTTTTACTGCAGTGCCACCTGAGGGATCGAAGGTCACGGACATTGAGTGTTGGTTTGGGTCCTTGGCCTTGACATGCAGAGATTCTGTAGATTTTCTGAATCTTTTGATGATATTATGGTCTGTAGATGGTGAAATCTTCATATTCTTTGCTACTGCACATTCAGAAACATTGTTCTAAAACTGTTGGACTATTTGCCCACGCAGATTTTCACAAAGTGGTGAACCTTTCCCCATCTTTGCTTATGAATGACTGAGTCTTTGGAGGATGCCCCATTCACACTCAATCATTATACTATTACTTGTTACCAATGAACCTCTTTACCTGTGCAAAGGTCCAATCAGGTGTTTCCCTGTCTTTTGCTCCAGCCCCACCATTTCTGAGACGTGTTGCTGGCATAAAATTATGAATATGCATATATTTATAAAAATCAATAAAGTTGATGAGGTAGAATTTCAGACATATTGTCTTTGTTCTGTTTTCAACTGAACTGAACGTCAAAAAGGATTAGGAAACAATCGCATTCTGTTTTCACGAAGGTTTTACAGAGAATCCCAACCTCTTTGGAATCGGGGTTGTATTGACAGAATAGCCACCAGCGCTTACCTGTATTCTTCATGACTGAGTTTAAACTGTTGAGGATGGAGCCAATTTTAGCCAGGTCAACACTTTCCACAGCTGCTGCAGGGGTTGCTACAGAGGGTGTTAACTGTGTGACAGGCTTCTCTGTTGCCACTGATGGCTCTGTTTTTGCAGGGACTGGAGTGGACAACTCCCGGTGGGTGGGGCATTCAATACGCTGCTCAACTGAGGAGAGAAATATGGCAGTGAGTGTAGTGAGAGAGAGTTTGGATACTATCAGATATGCACAAGACAACTATTAGTTGTTTCGTATTTGTTATTAGGCAATACACTACTTTACCTCCGCCAAGGAGGTTATGACTTGGCCGGCATTGGTTTGTTCGTTTGTCTCTCTGCTAGCAGGACAAATCAAGAAGTTATGAACAGACTTTTTTTTAGAGAGCTAGGGTATAGTCCAAGGAACATTCCGTTAGATTTTGGTGGCTATCAGGATCATCATCTGGATCCAGAATTGTTTTAAAGGATTGTTTATTATTGTGAGACAGGGGCAACTACAAGACTTTTTTTTGCTTCAAACTTCATGGACCAAAAGTACATGATGACATCCCCATAAAATCTACTACATAATACGATCTGGATCCAAGCGATATTCCAGATCTGGTGATCCAGAATGTTTAAATTTATAGGGCTCATGGATAAGAGATCACAAATAATAATGCTACAGACTTGTAACTAAGATCAAACTGTAGATGAAACTGTGCTGAGTCAGTTAGGTGTCAAATTTGATGCATCTTCACAAGTTACTGGGCTAGATCCCGGAAAAACCCACCATTAGCGAAATATTGTTTTTCTTGAATAACTATCAAATTGATAATGATACCAATGCGATTCAAAATTCCAGAAGTAGATTTTCAGGGTCTTTACGAGGGTCAAATTATCGTGGCACTATTGTGTTTAGGTGCTATAACATTATGGGGAAACTGAGCTTCCTTGGCGGAGGTTTTGCCTCTGAGTGCTGTCTAGTTTCAGTTTTGTTTCTCTACAAGGGCAGAGAATTTATGGAACCAGAGAAGTTACTGCCAACACATATATGGAGTAAAGTGCTGCCAAAAACCCTGAAACATTGTTTCACAAGTTGTGGGCGGAAAAAAAAATCATTAAACACAGGTCACCAATCTGAAAAAAGTAGGCTAGAATGTTTTTGTCTTTTACAGCAGCTTTTAAAAAAGTTGAAATTCAAAACGTCTTGAAATGCTGACAATCTAATGACAAGATGTCATGCTTGGCTGCAACAAATAAATATTTTCCTTAACAATGAATCTGCTGAATATGTTGTCAATTAATTCTTCATTTCTTTTTTCCCCTCTGTAAAATGTCAGAAGTGTTGTTTAAAAACGTGTCCACTTTACAGCAGAGACGAGAATCAAAAACAAATAAATGTTTCCCTTGGTAAATCATATACAAACAGTACAACAACATCACATTTAAATATACAGCAGTTAATTAAAATATCTAGGACAGTGCTGAGGTAATACTGATAAAAGGTCAAATTTCGACCCATTTGCGTTGAGCGTTAAAGTAAAAATAGGTGTTGCAACCAATAAAAAAGTGACTTAATTAGTAGAATGGCAGATATCTGGGTGTCTGTAGTTGTAAGAATGTGTATCATTTTAATTAGACTCAACGGGTGGGGGGGAAGCGTTCCCAGTAAAATTGGCTGGAACACAGATTGGAGGAGCTGCTTGGATGGTCTTTGTTGACATATGAAAGCTGTGATAGGAGCTTAGTGTGATTTTCTGCATGAGTCAGACTACACTTCCCTATTTTTGGTGGTGCTTCTCATTTACCTTATTTTCAACACACTTTATGCATTAAGCTGTCACAGAAAATCTGCATGAATGATAAACAGCATTTATTAATACTGCATTTAAGAAGCCCTCACTGTGCAGTCAGTCCCTATAATCATCAGCTCCCTCCTTACCGATAATGCCACTGCTGATGTCCATTTCTTCATCAGAGAGCTCCATGTCTTCCACTTCACGATTGTCAGTCTCCCCGAGCGTCTGCATGTCTTTGGGGGATCCTCCTGGTGAGGACAGAGGGCTCGGGGCCGGTGGTTCTGCCTCGTCATCCATAGCAGAGCCATCAAGATCTGGATCGGGGTCGGCCAATTCCATACCATGAAAGGGGGATTCTGAGCCTGTTGGGGACGGTGCATCTGCAGAGGGTGATGGGATGGGTGACTCGTCCAAGTCTGGCAAGGTGCCCTTCAGGCTGTCCAGCTTACGCTTCAGATGGGACACCCGGTTAGCAAACGTCTGATAGGCCTAGAGAGGAGAGGTAAAAAAACAAAACATGGTCAGCAGTACACAAAAGCTACAGGACAGATTTCCACCCAACTTGCTGGTAGGATAGACGTTCGGTAACATTGAGAGATAGGGTGACATTTTCAATAATTACACTAAAACTAGTGAAACAATTTCCAAAAAAACTTGGAGTGGGGCTTGAGTCAGACAAGCTAAACAGACATGTGTAGGATTGTTCGGCTTTGGTGGAGGTATGCACTCTACTGAGTGCCACTATAGTTTTACGAGTATCTTATTTTTCCCCCTAATTGTTTCTTCCACTTCTTTTTCTGTCATTTCAGTCAAAAAAAGAAAGTATAATTAATTAATTATATAATTAATTGTGCGTAGAGCACTTTCGTGGATTAACACGTGAGCCTTCCATCTCATCTTAAAATAAATACGTGACAGAACACAGAAGGAATTATTTATTTTGAACACACAGTCCAACGCCTTTGTTTTGTTCTAAATATATACACTGGTGTTCTGCATGTTATGGGTAGGAAAGCACAATATTCATCGGACCTTTAATTTATCAGCTTGATGATAGGAAATCTATATTATTGGCTATTTATAGCTGATAAATAGCGCCGATAGCTTATATGTGACATCAGAGAGCTGCACCTGCATAGAGTCATGTGGTGGACACTACGGAAAGATAAACATGTTGTCACCAATGTGGATGATTTTAACGCCACTGTAACTTACATACATGTTCCAGACGGGTTCATAGAGGGAAAGGTTTTACCATAACAGATAATATTACATCATCCATATTTGCTCATTACATCTTAGCCTTTCTTACCATCAGATGTGAATAAACTACAGGTAATATACTTCTTTTTGAAACTGTTTAACTTATATGAAGTACAAATAATCAGTATCAGTTGAAAAAAGAAACATTTTGTGCATGACTAGCAATTTGAGTGACTAAAAGACAGGAGCAATGATAAAATAATCCAAGGTTGGTCTGACAGACATTGCTGTCATAATTTTACTTGAATCAGTGTTAATAAATTACACATTAATGTAAAACAATTTTTTTTTTTACATTACATCGTAAAAAAAACTTATAGTTGAACGTGCAGAGCCGTAAAAAGCGCATCGATCACTTAAGTTTCTTATGACTGAGATGTAAAACATAATCCAACAAACATCTCACTACAAATATATCTGTCACTCACATTAGCAACAATCTTGACCTCGTTGTACTGAGTCTCATAGAAGATATCTGCGTTGCTGAGCGCCTCCATGAGAGGAGTTGCTGTTTTGCAATGTTTGTTGAGTAATTTAACAAACTCCTGCAGTTGCACACTTCCTTCTTCAAAGTCCTTGGAAAACTTCTTTCCTCCAGCTTTATCTGTGAGAATGGAGAATGTAACAATGATATTCAGGCAGTCTAACAAAGAGCCATCTTTATTCTGCAACAGGACAAACGATACAAGACTAGAAGGTGGTTAAAACAGGCACCTTTGAGCTTCTTGAGGGCCTGAGTACTGAAAATGTCAACCCTCATCGCTGCCAGCTGTTTCTCTCTCAGGTCAACCTCGTCCACAGATCTCTTGTACTTGGACAGTTCATCTATCAGCGCCTGGGGCTAAAGCAGAGGGAACAGTTAGCCACAATGTGTGACCATCACAATATTTGAGTGAGGGAGAAAGAGAGGACAACTATGAACATAACAAGTTTTATTCATTGAATTTGTAAAATAGCAGTGTTACAGTTTAATCAGGCTTTAATTCAGCTTTAAACTTACCACAAACTCAGCAACCACTTTTGACCGTATATCTGCTTTAGACTCGACTGGAGCTTTGAGATAATAACAATAATAATTAGAGACCACATCCAAGGAAAGTATTCAGTATTAGGATAAGAAAACACAATAGAAGTAAAGAAATATGTCTTAAAATTAAAAAAACGGGTTACATAAAATTAATCTAGAGGAGCCAATAGAACAACAACATACTGAGACCGATAAAACTACTATGGATGCAAAGTCTGCATGAAATGTGTTAAGTTATTGCAATTTTAAATATAACTTTGCGAGGTTGGTGTTGAGATGAGATATTGATCAAACAAAAGTCATATGGAAAATGATATATCCTCCAGATATCCCCCAAAACACTGTGCAACAAATCCATTATGACATATCCTCCATTCCTTTGGTGAGCCTAGAGCAGTGTATATGTTCAGAGTCACCTTAAAATCATCTTTCTATGGAAAACTAGACGGCTATATCCTCCCCCCCATCATTTTTATATCAGGGGGATGAAAATGTCAAAAGAAGGTGAGAAACAAAAAATAAGCACACTTACTTTTTTGCTCCACGGGTGTCTCAGGAGGCGACTCCTCTTTGACTAAGCTACTCCTGAGCTCAGTGATGAGGGCTCCTGAATACACACCTCTGTCCTCCCAGATGGACAGTATCCTCTCCACCGATTTTATAACCTTATGGTCACCGTCAGAGCTGGAGAAAGGAGAAGGCATGACAGGATAACAATAAGCAAGCAACGAGTTTCACGGTTCTTGGTCAAATTGCATCTGTTTTATTTTTATGTGAGGAACTTATTTGAATGAAAAAAACCAAAGGCTAGAACGGAGGAGACAAAATGAGAAACATAAGCTAACATTAAACAAAGAGATTGAAAGCGAGGGGAGGGAAAGTAAGGCAACACATTATTCCTGTATCTAATATACTGTACATTTTATCCTACTAACAACTTACTTGACCAGCAAGAAGGCGTCACGAAGCACCTCTGCGAACGCCGTGCGGTAAACAATGGCATTTTTCCTCTTACAGTTCTGAATGACATCATTGGCCAGGTAAAAAAGGTTGAGCCTTTGTGAGGCATCAGCTGTTGAAGGACAGAGAGACGGTGATGTTAGAGAAAGTGCAAATAACCTCGGAAGAGAATCGGGTCTTTGGACAGTTCGTCCAAAGACAGTTTGTCGACATCAGTAATATAGTAATATGATTATTTCTATTTCTACCTCTCAATTGTATCTTCTGTAAAATGTCAAAACAACAAGGATACATAATATAGAACCAGAACCTAATTATTAATTAGTCTAAACAGCAAAAGACAAAATTATTCATTTTGTACTGATCGTAAATGAAAAATGCAAAACAGACACATATTTATTAAGGTGTCAATCTAAAATGTTTTCACTTAATAGGGGATATCAATAACAATAAAAACAATTCATTATTCACTCTAGAGTTAAAGACTGATAAATACATGATGAGAATAACCATGAATTATTAAAAATCATTTATTAGAGATCCACAATGATCAGGAGGCCGAGAGAATGAAGGTCATGTCAGAGAGCATGCAGTCAGTGGATGTTTAACAGACATAACATTACAGCATCATCACAGGATGTGTTGTCATTTCTGTTTCTGCGATGACCAGGGAAATAACAGCCTACTTGATTTTCACACACAAGCATCTCCCTTTAGTATTGTTTTACATTTTTCACCTGTGTTCCAACATGATATCTGAGTTCATACATTTTTACTTGACACCTTTTCCCACAATACCTTTTCTTTAATTCACAAAACGCTTAACTTAAAAAGCAATTATCTCATCAGAGAATATGTGCGCAAAACTAACAAATGCAAAGTAACTACATTACAAAAACACCTATAAGAAACCTATTATCTTGTTTGAAATGAATACATTTTTATCAGGTTGCAAAGGATTTTAAACATTAACTGTGAACAAAGGGTGAAATTCTCACCTTTGGATTTACAACAGGACAAACAAAGCTGTTGTATAATCTTAAAGGGTGAAGAGTTTATTACTAACATGGGTTAAAAATAATCAATAGACACTCATACTGCATCATTAGTATTTAAGTATAGAGGTGCCATGAGTACTTAATCGACTGAGAGAAAAATTAGTTGCCAACACTTTTCATAATCGATTCACAGTTTCAGTCATTTCTTTAGTTATTTCCGGCTTCTTAAATGTGAGGATTTACTACTTTAATTGTCATTTATGATGGTGAATGAAGAGTCTTTTGGTTTTGAACTGTTGGTTGGATAAAAGAAACAATTTGAAGACGTCACTTGAGGGTCTGGGAAGTTGTGATGAGACTTTTTCCACAATTGTGTATTAGAGACTAAATAATCACTGGATTAATTATTAAACTAATTATGCGATTCATCCAAAGTAAAAAATAACTGTGGCAGCTCTACTTAAGTGTTCATTTTCAACTTATAGCAAGGCAAATTGATGGTTCCGCTTATGTATTACATCAATATTTGATAAATATTTAAATGTGAAATCTATCTAGCACAACAAAACGTGACGATACAAAGCCTCCGTCAAACTCCTTTGGAGCTTCTTCTTCCTTAAAAACAAATGACAAGCTGACAGATAGATGACAGTGAAGCAAGGCAGCCTCTGGGTTTTGACAATCTTTTCCACTTTCGTGGATTTTGGGAGTAAAATCTAACCTTGACTCATCTTCAGCCATGGTGAATGTCAGAAACACTGAAAACATTGCTATGGAAAGCAGCTCTTGGTTAAATAACTAATAGTTTATAGTTTTCTCCGTTGATTCGTTTATAAAAGCTTTCATTCAAATGTCAGATTTAGTGTAGAAAATTGTTGCCATCTTATTATTAAATATTATAATAGTATTTTTCATGTATTAGATTCTATGCATATTTTTGGACTTTTTGGACTTCTTAAATCTGCATCATGTATATATAAAATTATAAAAGTTTGGTTCACTTTTAACTGGTTAAATCCACTAGAATAACCAGATTTTCCAGTACCTTTACACTGGTGCAATGCATTAAATTGTGACATTTATATTAAATATCATACATGGTCCCTCACAAAAAGGCATTATGTTATGCAGGTAATAGTTGTTGTATCATGTCATGAGGGTCCAGCAGTCCTTTGGAAAAAATTGTCTCTAAATGAGGACAGCATGTTTCTCACTGGAAATTTTTCACTGGGATCATACATGTCGGTAAATAGTGACAATTTTTATTTCACTAAGAACTACATTTATTAACGTATTTAATTCCTTCAAAATCTTCACTACATATAAGAGCATAGACAGACATGGATGTAAACTGTGAGCTGAGACATAAAACACACAGCGGAAACTATAGTTTCAATTGTAAAGTCTTTAGGTATCACAAAATAACAAAAAACAGCTACAACAATTTCCAACAAACATGATGTCTTTAAACAATTTTTGTCTCACCAACCCAAAGATATTTAATTTACAATTATGAAACAGAGAAAAGCATCGCTACTTCCATCATTTTAGCAACAGGAAATGTCAAATGTTAATCCTTTTCTTCAATAAATGACCTAAACATGTAATTAGAAATACCAAAATTTAGTCAAAAAACATATAGTTTCAGCCCCATTTTCATTTACATACTCAGGTGATAAGGTTGTTTGAATAAAAGCATAATCCAAGCAGCTATATGCAGTTGGTCATCACGTTCACTGATTTATTGTATTTAACATATCTTTCACCATATTTTTCTTTCAGTGTTTGAGACTATTAAATATGTTAGTTTTGACCTTTTCCACTCATGTCCTGAAAATCATTCATTTTTCAGAGAATTCTTTGACAATAATTACTCCGGCTTTATGCAACTTAAATGTCGACTTTATGACAAATACACAGAAACCTCTGGTTTAAGGCACACTTATTGTCATATCTTGTCCAAGCAAAGGCTCCTGCAATACCTTTTTTAGTAAAAAATAATAATAATATCAGTCTCATAAACAGCTATGTAACCAAGACCATCAAGAAGAGAGCATTTCAGAAGACAACAATGTACTGCAACTGCTGGATGAGGAGCACAACCTGTTACTATGAAAACACAGACCTTACTGTCTAGCTCAGCATAAGACCAGAGACTACCTTTAGGATCAGGCTTAAATACTTTCTCTTGTTCTTTGCTCACACATAAAGCTACGGTTACACAAATCTAAACAGAAAAAAGCAGATTTCAACTGAGAGACCACTCATGTGAATGTGTCATACAAGCTACAAAGCTGAGAAAGCCGCACATTGTTATACTGTGAGAAAAGAAATCATTATGTAATCTTCTTGCACTACTAGAAAAAAATAGCACTTGGTAGATTTGGCTGTTCTACAAATATCCTGTCAAATTCCTTCATGTTGTGAAAATATTCAAAAGCAGTGCTACAGTTAAATCTCAGATACACCATCATTCTTATGCATATGCAAAAGAAATATTATGACAATATTCATGACTTTGCTGCTAAGTGTCTCTGGAATGCCCCCTACTGTAGAAAATGAGCAGTAAGTTCATTTTCATGCTTCAATTTTTGCATTGAGTTGATGAGTAAATATCAAGTCCATTTAATTGGTTTTCTCTCTCAATTCTATTTTACAAGTGTCCAGGACATCAAGGAAAGTATTAAAAGTACAGCTCTCAGTTACTTATTTTCTTTATCGACTAACAAATGCCATAATTTAATGGAGGGCAAAGTGAAGATGACTGTACCATCATGATCACCAGGTCTTTTGTTTCTGAGATGATCAATGTAATTACAAAAAATAAGAACTGACATTCAGTTACTTTGAACAGAATATGAAGAAATAATCTTTAATGATAGATTAAAATCACTGTTAAAAGTCCTTATTGAGGTCAGAGCGTTAACGGTTGTCAATACAACAAAGTCACAACAATGCAATACATCATCACAGCTTCAAAAGACAAGGTTATATTAACTAGATGACAGGCGTCCTCAAACATAGGCCAAACCTTACAACACTGAATAGTTCCCATCAAGTAACAGTGCACCCATCACATGACAGCTGGCAGCTTTGATCAATTTACATAAGGAACGTAGAAACTAGTATTGTTACACTGATTTACAACATAAATCGACTTTATTTAGAAAAATGCACCACGGAAGCGAAATATAAACTAAAAAAATCAGTTTGTTAAATTAGATTTGAGCCCTTCTACATAATTAGATAAAAATGCAGGTCCCAGTTGGCAGTGTACATTAGTGGCACCAATGCCAAACTTTGAGCCCTTGAGCCTAGTATTTCAAAACCTTTACTCTTGTTCATAATTACACAGATTTTGTAATCATTTTTGTTTGCTATTCCAGACCGAATTGAGTTTGTATGTTTTGGCCAAGTTTTTCAAAGAGTTTTCAGACTGGATCTCTCTCATCCAGATACCATAAAATCAGTAAAGAACCTGCAGTTTTTGGATAGGCCTCCATCTGTTGGTCAAAATAATACCACATTATATTAACAGACACGAAAATGTTTGGACATGTAAATCAGTTTGCATATTCACTTCATATTCAGGCCGGAATTGCAGCTCCAGAGGAACAAGGGAGGAAAGAATAACCAACATGATATGTGCTCCTCTTGATGCTTATATGTTGCCTCAAAAGCCTCAGGAGGGATATTTGGACTTTTGGCTACATTGGAAAAATGCTTAATTTTCATACTCTTTTAGCATGGTCTGTGTTATCTCAATATGTAAGCATTGAGTAAAAGAATGATTAAATAAGGGGCCTTTGTCCTACGTGTCCCTTATACACTGCGAATCCATACTGGATACAATGTTCCAATGGGATCAGTGTAATCTTGATTGACAAGGTCAAAACTTGGAAAGGCTGAGTATTTCACAAGCAAAGATGGGAGACGTTTATCACTTTGTGAAAATCTGAATGGCCAAATAGTCCAACAGTTTAAGAACAACATCTCTCAAAGCACAATTACAAGGATCCGGTGGATTTCACCATCTACAGTCCATAATCGAAAGATTAGGAGAATCTGAAGAAATCTCTGCAAGTAAGGGGCAAGAACCAAAACCAACACAGAATGACCGTGACTTTCGCTCCCTCAGGCGGCACTGCATTAAAAACTGACATGATTATGTGAAGCATATTACTACATGGGCTCAAAAACGCTCTGCAAAACAGTTGTTAGTAAACACAATTCGCCATATTTCAACAACATCCAAAAATGCAGCTGACTTCTCTGGGTTCGGCTCATCTGAGATGAGCTGACACAAAGCGGTCCTTTGGTCTGATGGGTACACATTTCAAACAGTTTTTGGAAATCATGGATTTCTGCTTATTCCAACAAGACAATGAAGCCACGTTACAACAGCATGGCTTTCAGAGTAGTCTAGGGGGGGTCCAGGCACTACTAGACTGGCCTGCCAGCAGTCCAGAAATGCACCCCAGTAAAAATGTGGGGCACATTATGAACCCATTATCCAACAACAAAGACCCCAGACTGTTGAGCAACTTAAGTCATACATCAAGCATGAATAGGACAGAATTACACTTTCAAAACTTCAACAATTCCCAAACACTTAGAGCTACATCACTTAGTTGATGTAACACAATAGTAAGCATTCTCCTCCTGTCCCAACTTTTTGTAGCATGTTGCAGCCATCAAATTCAGAATGAGTCTATATCTTTGAAAAACAATATAGTTTTTCAGTTTGAACATTCACCATCATGCCTTTGTACTGTATTTAAATGTGAACCGGTTAAAAATATCTACAAACCATTATATGCTGTTTTTATTAACATTTTACATAATGCCTCAACTTTTTGGAATTAGGGTTGTAAACACAGTTTTTTTCTTAATGGGGGACATACATATTGATTCTGCTACATGGTGTAGCTGCAGCTGAGGTTATTAATATTTTACTAAATAAAGATGTATTATTTCCCCATTTACAAACGATTTGCTATTAATCAGACGGTTTGTTTTTATGACTTGGCCAGCCAGATCTGGGCATTATTATTACACACAAAACGATGCCCAACTCTCTTGGTTTAATACATGTTAAGAGCAAAACACACCTCAGATTGATTAAAAGGCTACGTACTCCCTCTAAATGACCTACCTTACACTCGGGTTATGCGCAGTTGAACGTGAGTTGATTATGCTATAATTGCAATTGCGCCATGCACTTGAGAGTTTAAATAGGCCCCTCAGAGATTCGGTCACATTAGCGCGAATTTATACAATGAATTTCAACCCCGTTTTATCAATCTATGAATAACACTCGCCAGCTGTATCCCCTTTAACAAGAACTTTTTAGCAATTAAAGTTAACAAGCGAGGTAGCATGTGATTAGATTAGCATTAAAGATATTTTCTCAATCGATAATTAATCCCACTTGAACGCAACTGACAGGGACCTTACGTCTCTAGCGAGGAGTCAGATAATGGCTGGCCAAGTTTGGAGGAGCGCACGTTTTAAACGCCACAGTTTCCGATATTTAAAAAAAAAAAGGACAAATTTGACAGTACACCAAAAATATTATGTCAGGTACTTCAGACTGCGATCGTTGGCAGAAGCAGAAACTTTTAGTAAAGCTACTTACATTTTCTCAAACACTTGATCCAGTGTCTCACAATCAGGCTGTGGTACTTCTTGTTGTCGATGCACCACGTTGACAGTCCTTGAATCGAATCCATCGTGTTTGAGACATTGTGAAACTTCCTGTCTAGAGTAGACTCCAGTGAGCCGCCTGCTCCTGCTGCCATGACCGAGGGAGCTTGGGCCGCGCTCTGTCATTCCAAAAAACAATTGAAGTTAGCCAGGACTAGCATTTAGTGTAGCATGCTAGCTTAACATAGCATAGATGTATCATTCAGCAGGCGCTTAGCTGGCAATTTAGTGTTACTAACGCTTAAATATTCGGTGTGCTGTTTCCAATAACTTTCTGTGTCTAGAAAATTATCAGCTGTAAGCTTCTGTAACACAGCTAATAATTTATATCATTTAATATTTCAGGTTAAAACTTAGCGCCTTGCGATATCCTGGACATGTCTGCCACCAGAACGTCTGTTTACTCGTTGCTTGCTTGTGGAGGGATGAAGGACACTTCCGCAAACACGAAACAAGTATGGCGCCACCTAGTGTCACGGAAGTTAATATTTGTTAGCGCTACCTGCTGGGTAATATTGGGAACGTAGGAAAACAGAAATAGAGGTGAAATAAGTACTCAGATATTTAAGTTCAAAATATCAGTATAGCAATATTAATATATTTAATATATTTCTACAGTTTAATCATAGTAAATCAATTAAGTGATCAATTTAGAAAAAGCTAAAGTCTATGAAGTGATTCATTAAATATATGTTTAATGCATTATATAACCACATACACTATTGTGTATTATATAATGAAATGGAAAATAAATCACGTTTGCATTTATTTTATGTGGCACACTCTTAACAGGTTGGAATTAAATTAAATGTAAATTTAAAAAATCATAGCAGGTAAAATGTAATCTGACTGATTTCAGACGAGCTTAGATTGTCAGTTTATTTCATTCCAGGAAATCAAAAAACATTCTGTAGTATGAACCACATCATTCATTTAAAATACAATGTGTGCTTTCATTATTCAATCACCAAGAATGACAATTTCATTGTAAGAAACAAAGGAAACTAAAAAGGTTTTCTCCTGTCTCACAGATATAAACATGTAACTTATAGCAATATCTGTATGGCCGAATGCTACATTTTTAAAAAATTCTAAAACATTTTTGTTCACCGTAAATAGCATGTGCTTACAGTTTCCACTTTAGACAACATAACTCAGGACCAAAGGAAATGACTAATGTTAAAGCAACAAAGCACATTTAGTTTGTAATGACATATGTGGTGAAATGATTTTACCATTGCTTGTTAAACAGACTTTTTGTATGATTGATGTAATATCAGGCAAGTTTATGGTTGCCTTTATGTCACGTAATTAAGGCTGACTGGTGACAAACCACCAGAGATGAAACACCATTCAACATGAATGATATCCTATTTAAAAAATGGTGGTAAAAATGTCATCACAAATTATTCATGTGCTCAGGAATGGAAATAGTTTTACTATATTTCCACGTTATTCCTTATGACATGATAAAGAGTAGAGCAAATTGTGTGATACAAATTTAATAACAGCAAATCAGTGATACAAATCCATTTTAAATGGGACACAGAAGCACAAATCCATTTTAAATGGGACACATAAACTTGCAAAAAGGCAGACAATATGCAAAATCTTTTTCCACAGTGCTAAGATGACAAGATTCCCAATGAAAACACAATCTGATGACAATTTTGCCAATAAAGTCATTGATTCAAGTATGTGTAAAGCGCTCATGTTGGCTCCATAAGTCTGCCAATGGAATAGATGTTTTCAAGCAAGGATCGTTTTAAAGAGATCTTACATAAATAATATCACAACTCTTTAATGTTAGCAGATCTCTAATATTTCCTTGTCATCCAAAAGTGCTGTCAGATTTATTCCAATGTACACCTGATTCAATATTTTAAGCCTGTTCCACAATGTAGAAAAAACAACAACACAGAAATTCATGTTTGTAACAAAATGTGAATTTTTTTGAAACTCCTTTACACAAAACAAGTTCACTTACTGGCTATATAAAGGAGCATTAAAATCTAGCCAAGTAGCTCATTTTCCCTCAGCTACCTCGATAATCACTATCAATCAGGTTGTGGTATTTCCTGTGCAGTAATTTGAAAGTGCAGCTATATATACTCTCATTCTCCTATATATATTCTCTTTTACAGGGACACAAAGATTTGAATGTTTTGTGTGTGTTATGTTGCAATAAATAAAGTTACTGTAAAGTAAGGTGCATGGGATATGATAATGCAAAATGGTTTTGTTTGGCACAGGAGCAACATGGCTTTGCTCCGCAAAAGGTTACAGTACATCACAGGTGACTGAAATGTTCTTTGTGTCTGTACCAGGGCTGCAGCCAAAAATAGTTTGACTCCAAATTAAGCTGCTAATTATGTTCGAGTTATTATTTGTTTGGTCTATAACAGGAGAAAACCGACAGATGTCCGTCACAGGTTGAAGTAAAACCAAGGGATTAGTTTCCGATCATATGTGACAAAGAAAAAGCAAAAATAAAAAGTCCTCACATTTAAGAATCTGGAACTGGCAAAGTTGGGGCAGATTTGATCGAAAAATTATTTTAAAGATGGATACTGGAAAGTTTTAGATTCAAGCTGTAACAGCAACAATCCTCTGGATTTCATCATGTTCATTAAAGTGACATCTGGTCTTCACCAGTGGTATGAAATCCTATACTATTAGGGCTATCTTCTATCATATGAAGAAATACAAAACAGAGCACAGACTGCTTTAACATATAAACACATTTAAAGTATTTCAAACACCTTTTGACTTCATAAAAGTCAATGTATACCAAAGTGATACGCAAATACCTGGTAATATAGTGCAATAACTCGAAAACCATACTGGGTAGTTGGGGGTTAAGTGTCTCTGTGTTTCTCTTCCTCTTCTGGTTCTTGCAGCAATCACAGACAGGCTCTTTGCCAAACTTTATGCTTGTGTAATCAAGTCTGCCCTCCGCCTTCATTCTGGCTAGCATGCTATAGCAAGGTCAGCTAAGGCGGGCTAAAGTGAGTCAGTCGTTGCAATGGTGTTGGTTGAGGACACAGAGCTGTCTTGTGCAGCTGGGCTGCCACAAGGGGAGGGTGGGGAAATCTCAGGGTACTTTTGATTCTCATTTTCTCTCCTGTGACATAAATATGATGGCCTGCTCAAAGCGCCGGTGGTGTCAGTAAACTCATGTCCGGCGGTAAAGCGGCCCCATGGTGGTTCAACTCTTTGTTCCAGTTGAGTTTTCTGTGTTTTGATTGATGCAGGTAGACTTGTGGTAGCGATTTGAAGTGAAGTCGCACCCTCACAGGTCCCATGCTGTCCATGTTGTCCATGTTGATGCTGCTTATTTTTGGCAGAGATACTGCCAGAGTGGTCATAGTTTGACCAGCTCAGTTTTCTCTTCTGGAATGAGAAAGTAAAATCAAAAATAACAAATGTGAAAAAACGAAGATTCATAAAGGAGAACTACACCAAACATCTTTATCCCTCTTGCAAGAATTCTTTGAATAGTTACCCTAAATTATTACAGTGATGGTGTTTTGAGAGAAATTCAAATTTAGTATCGTTGTTTTAAGATCTCTGATGTCATTGGGCCTGAGGTGCACATTTGTCTTTAACTCACTGTCAGTAAACAAAGCTAACATTCAGTTTAATGCTCACCTTAACTGGCATGTGGAGCTGATTTTGGTGCCAATGTGGTGGGAGTCTGGGAGTGCTGGTCTGCCTCGGTGTTTCTGTGGACTGACATGGCACCTGAGGGAACCAAATTTTGAGCATCACCTCTATCTGCAACAGATGCCGGAGGTACTTCTCACTGGAGAATAAAGGAACGAGCATTAATAACATTTCTAGGTATGAAAGACATTATCTCCATTTTCTCTACTGTCATAATCTTAGGCTTGCTACTTCTGACAGTCTTACCCCATATCAGGCCTCTGTAGTATTCCAAGAATCCTCTGAAATCTGTCTATAGCAACATTTTTCTGGACACTGGATAAACCTGCCAACATTATAATATATTAGACATATGTCAAAGCAAACAGGCACTTAGGGGTTTTGTTAATTGTAAGGATGCACTAAAACTTGGAATGAGATGACAATCCAACCACATACCTTTGTCAAATCGCCCAGTCTCTAGTCCATGTAGGAGCCCAAGCAAAGGATGGATAAACCTTTGCAAATTTGCACACTGAGGAAATAAGAGAAAAAGTAGCTTTACTACTATGGCTGATCTTCTATTAAGCTAACAAAAATACTGAAACAAAGACCTAGGGAAAAGTTTAAGGCTGCTCACTTTCTGTGCGAAGACCAAGTCCCCTGGTGTTGTTGAGGATGAGCTTAATGTGGCAGCTCCAGGAGAAGAGGCTGAGTCGGGACACTTCGCTCCATCAGGGCAGTGTTCAGGCTGGTCGCTCTTAGACTTTGAGTGTGGCTGATCCGAATGAGCCGGGAATTCAAGGCAATTTCTGGAAAGTGCGATTCCTTCACGAGGCAAGAGAAGCTTTGTAATTCCGCTGTCTCCCTCTCCGTCTGAGAATACATCAGCCTCATCCTCAGTCTGCTCACTCTCACTGTGGAGAAAGCTTGAGGTGGAGGGTAGCGAATCGTAAGATGGCCATTTCGAAGAAGTGTTCAATGAATTCATCTGCGGAGACAAGGAGATGATGTCCAAATAATACTTCAATGAGTAAAACTGTTGGTACTGGACAAAATCATGTAAACATGCACCATCCAAAAAGGAGCTGTTAAAGTATATTATCACAATTCCAAAGAATTGTGATAATATACTTTAAAGAAGACATGTTTGTCTTCCTAGTTATAAGTTATCTTTTCTGCAAAACAATTAGTAAAATGTAAAACTGGCTAAATAAAAGGTTGCCATGGTTTTGAGCAAACATTTCAGTAATATTGATATTATCTTAAAAGCTCAGAAAGTGTAATGCAGACTTTACAAGCCACCACAAAGTACATATTTTGTCTGTTTGTATACAATATCACATAATTATAAACATATTCATACAAGGCTCAGCGATAGAACCCAAACTCAATCCGCCATAAGTGGTCTTGCTGCCAAGTTATGAATGGCGTCCTCACCAGGTCTCAGCAAGTATCATATAATCGAGACCTGCTCCTACATGAGTATGCAAGAGGTCTGATGTAGTTCCAAAAAGAATGTTTGGTGTGTGCAGGCGCTCTCTGCTCCAGTGAAAACTCGCTGGGTCGTCCGAGGACAGATGTAAACATCCACTCCTGGGTGTGATCACCTCGTCTAACCTCACCATCAGTGAAAACCCTTCAACGTGCTCCACCAGTTTACGTAAACATTTAAGCGTCCGTATTGTGACTGCTACATTTTCCACAGCTACATTTTCTGAACGCATTAAATGATGACGACTCATAACGTGTTAGCTAAATACTTTTAGGGGGGGGGGGGGCAAAAACAAAACAAGCTTGATTCTGTAGTGGCGCCTGAAGTCAGCTGTTTAGAGAAATAACATTAAATTGAAGTTGTGGCCGAGTGGCTATTTACGTAAAACGATTTATGGGTAAAGTCTGAAAAACAACCACATAAAAAGTCAAAAGTCTCTTACCTTCTGGATGGAATTGGACTCAAAAAAAGGCGGTATAGCAATACGACAACGCGTGAGAAGACACGTTGAGCGACTCCGAGCCCTCTATCTATAACCAAGCTAATCTTTTGTGAGCATATATATGAGAGATGTGAACAAAGAACTGCTCCCACTTCGTTTACACAGCCACACTCCCAACCTGTTCAAAAAGTACCCACAGACGCAAAGGACGCTACACGTGCTGAACACTTACAACGCTGCGATTGGCCGAAGCGGCTGAAGTCGTTCCTTATTGGCTCACAGACTTCGCCAATCAGCAGTATTCACAGCGCCAGTTGGCTGGTAAATCTGTAGATCCCACCTCACCTGGAACGCCAGCACGTGCGTGTGGTGTGGCTGAAGTAGGAGAGCTGTATGCGGTGGTTGGCATGCAAATTTTGTTAACCTTTTTAGGTTAGATGAGGTAACTTCAGTGAGCGTCATTACAGGCCAGACGGCTGGTATGAGTTATCTAGACTTTTTCAGTGTGGTTACCTTTTTTATTTATCTGCCTGTTTTTGGTTCAAGAAGACACATATATGTGTTTATATATGTTTGAGCAGACAAAAACAAAGCAGACTTATGTGTAAAAGATGAAATGAGGACAGCATTACCAAAGTCCAAAACAGTTGTTGTGGTCAGAGATAATCATTATCTGTATCATTCAACTTAAATTACCGGGTCATATGTGGTAAGCCTGTGTAACATAAGGCCAAGTCTCCTCACTGTTCATGATGAAGTGAATATAGTTGAGACAGACTAGATTATGAGATATGGCATCATAGGCCTATTACAGCCAGAGACATAAACCTTGTGACACAGTCTTGCATAGTTATATAATGAGATTGCTGTATGCTGAGCTATGAATCACTTCTTTTTTTATGTGCATGTAGGCCTAATAGGATGTTGTTCCCTGCAGGAGGATGTAAGTGGCGACTGCATTTTGCTAAAAAAAAATTTTTAAAAGCTGCTTTAAACCAAAAGCAGATGTTTCTGGCAACGATAATAATGCTAATGATTATGCTAATAATTATGAGTCTAGTTTGTTTAGTGAACGAGTAACAGCTATTGGAGGTATGGCAGAAAGAACAGAAAAGGATGTCAGTGAATACATGACATTTATTTAAAGGCCCAGAGTAGAGTGTGGAGGAGAGTCCGTTTCAATCAGTCTAAGCCGGGCTATCAAAAAATATTTAAAGACTGGTATGAAACCTATGGCTCAAACAACAGAGATGAATCAGCATTGGCATGTCCTTTATCATTAAATTATATAATTAAAGTTGGGCGTTCCCATGGCTATTCAATTTCCCAACTAACATAACTGGTTGTCCATGCAACTCAACAGATCAGTAACTTTCTATTGGGTCGTTCTTATCAAGGCTCATTGGTATCTAGGAAAGTGGGCTTTTGCTTGGTGACATTTAGTTCCAGATTTTGAGATTGCAACATAGATTAACATCACCAAACAAACAGCATTGGTTAGTACTGCCAGCCAAACAATGCAAACAGTGGTGGCCAATCCCAGTAGCTTTGTATGCAGAACTCTGGTTCTACCACTCATCTTTAAAAGTTGCTTTTGCTCAACCTGCTTGTGTCTTCTGCTGCTTGCGGCGGGGATGTGTTTGCTTTATGCAGATAATATCTGTAAGACTATAAATAGGGTTCTAATCCCATTATTGAGCCTTGGAGTATATGGCACATTTATCCCTTTAATATTTACAGTGGCCAAATGAAAAAAAATGGTGAGAAAAACAAAGGCAGATTGAATTAGTCTAACCATTAGTCTAAATATGCCTTTTAAAACATTCTGAGAGTAAGGCACATTTTATGTCATGTTTATCAACCAAATATCAAATCTTGATAGTATAATTAAGCATGAGAAGCAGCAAATAAGTTATACTGCTGTGTAAGTTAATGCTGTTATATGTATAGGGAGTTTATTAGAAGACAGAACTGCTGCCCACGATTTTAACCAGACGTGAGCAGGATTTTGACATGACAGGTTGTACAATACATGAGTATCTAAGTGGTGACGTTTGATGGTGATAAGGAAGTGTCAGTGTGTGTTTGAGTGACCATGCTGGGAAGGGGCCAAAGAAAACATTTACACATTGCACAATGATATTACTGCACACTAACTGCACAACCTTCATATGTTACAAAGACTGTGTAGGTGAATCAGACATTAGAAATTAAACTTATATTAACAAGCGCTTTGAAAATAATTATTTTCCAATGTTTCGAGATATTTGTCCCTGCCACCATAATAAAATTTTGACTGTGAAGCTCACAATATGGAATTTTACATGAATTAGCAGCTCCTTCCCTGTCTCTAAATACTTCACAGAACACAGTAAAAAATGTAAACATTTTCATGGGGACTACTTGCATGTTAAAAAGTAGTTCTGAAGAGAACTGCTCACAGTACATTATATTTGGGTGGATTGGGAAAAAACAAAAACTGCGATCACACACCAGTAGAGATAAGAGCATTAATGTTTAAGTAGATGAACTTACCCTTTAAGAGGTATCAGTGACAGCAATCACTTTGAGTGTAAAATTTAGGCCAACTGTTGTGATAGTCCCTAACAATGGAACCCAGCCATTGACTGACACCACAGGACAGGAAATCAACATGCTAATTTTTTGAGATTCTCACTTTAAAGTCCCCAGTGTTAAATGCGCCGGGGTCGGACAGATGCGTATAACTGATGTGTCTCATTTACGGGAGCTCGTGGTCGGTGGCTGACACCATCAGTGGATATTAATACCACACTGTGCCGTAGTGACATTGAATTAACAATAAGTGGCTGCTGAGCTGAAGCCTCATTCTCAGACAAACATCTCCTTCGCTGTTTAGATTTTCCTCCACCAAATTATGTCACAAACACTCCCTATATATATATATATATATATATATATATATATATACATATATATATATATATATATATACACATACACACATATATATATATATATATATACACATACACACATATATATATATATATATATACACACATATATATATATATATATACACACACATATATATATATACACACATATATATATATATATATATACACACACATATATATATATACACACATATATATATATATATATATACACACACACACACACACATATATATATACATATATACACACACATATATATATACATCAAAAAATTTGGACAGTTTTCCATTCAAGTGGATGGGAAACTGTGTCCAAACTATTGACTGGTACTATATATATATATACATGTATATATATATATATATATATATATATATATACACATGTATATATACATGCATATATATACACATATGTATGTACAGTATATATGTATATATATATGTGTGTGTTATCAGTACATATATAGATGTAGATACCAGTTTGTCTATGTTGTTTAAATAGATGTATAACTGTGATATACTTTTTCACCAGCATAAGATTTTCAAAATTTATTATCTTTTTCATTAGTAAGATTATGTGTGAAGATTCAAAAGACAACATGACATCAACCAAGATAATCTACATATTACAAACAAGAATGAATACTAGTTTTCCCTTCCATTTATAAGGACTGCACTTCTAATGTAGAGAAAAAAGGAAGAAATATCCATTGTTGACTTCTTTTTACTGTTGAACAATGTGACAACATAAAAGCCACTTTTATCAGTGTGTCCCAAGTCCACTTAGATGTGACAGTGACAGTGTGTTGATCTTGATTGCTTCTTCCATTTTGCTGGCTCCATCTGACCCAGTCCATTGATAATGTCCCGTTTCATCACATTCCATTCACTAATGGCCGAGCCAGGGATCCTCTCTGTTTGTCCTGGAGATGAAGGCAATTTTTCTAGCCATTTCTGTGTGGTAGATCCGCCTGCACTTCTCAAAGCTCTTCCGCTGTCGCTCTTTGCAGGGCTTCTCGTAGTAGCGCTTGAGCTTCACTGCATCAATGATCCCATCATGAGTCAGGAGCCTGGAGAAGGTAGAGAAGACATTTGAATAACTGGGACTTATTCAACAGGTAAATGGAAAACAATACGAGTGACATTGGCAGGTAGCCCTTCTCAGTTTTCTGAATTCTTGACAGGGTAAACACTTTTTTTGTGATGGATTGATACAGCTATATGACAAAAGAGGTTATGCTGTTCAATAAGTGAGAGTTTTCAAAAATCACACATCTGTACCTCTGATAACTCAAAATAAAAAGCAACAGTAGTGCAGTGAACACACTTGTAAAGTAACCAGGAAAACATTACATTTTTCAGATAAAAAATTATTTGTCATAAAAACAGGGAAATCATAAATAATAGGCATGTAAGACAATGTAACATGATGTTTGCTGTTTTACTTTTTACGACATATCTGTTAAATTATAGCTATAGTTTGATACAAATGAAATAACAACACAATAAATGTGTGATTTTTACATCATGTTTTAAGGATTAATTCTTGAAAACTTTGGGAAAATGTTGAAATGTCTATCTTGCAATGTTAAGGAAAGCTAAAGAAAAAAATCCTGGATCTGCACCATTATTTAATGGTGCCAGATTCTTGCCTGGCCCATGCACCCCTCCACAAAGTGTTTAAAGTTTTGTGGAAGCCAATTCATTAGTTTTTGCAAAATCCTGCTGACAAACAAACAAACAGACATAGGTGACAACCAAACCTCCCTGGCTGAGGTTAGATGTGACATTATTAATGAAACTTGATATAAAATTTATGATTGGGAATAATTTGGAAACATTTTTAAAAAAAAAAGATGCATACAATTAAATAAAACTGACATCCAAAAAAATTATCATATTTCAGTTATGAAAATAAAGGATGAAGTAAAATCATAGTGAGCTGAGTTTCTAGAAATGATGTGGTTATTTCACAAATTGTAGGTTCATTTACATATTTTACACAATGAGCGTTTATTTATTAATTAATTTTTTTTGCCAATTAACTTGATGGGGCTTCACAAAAGAGTATAATTAACACAGGTCCAGTAGTTTTAGATCGCAGCTATTATAACTTATAACTCAATGGAGTCTCTCCCATTCTGTTTGACTAATATTGTTGTGAATGTTTACCTACATAGCAATATTCTGGACTTTAGATTATGTATATGAACACTATCTGGCTTCTTGGGTAATGAGAAAACAAATACACCCAAAACTGCAAACTTCCACAACAAAAGCGGCCACATATGGTTTCGCTGTTAATAAAGGTAACTAAACATTGCTGCAGACTTTTAGTGTAGTTTTTAGACCACTTTTTCCTACCTCTAATCCAGAAACCTTCTATATTTAGTTTAGCTGCTACGGCTATATAAACAGGCGCCACTGCGCAGGCGCAGCTCCCTGACATTGAGCAGAAGGCTAAGCTAATGTTAGCCTATCATTCCCTTGATAAGAGCAAATTTGATTTCATATTGTATCTTCAATGTATGAGTTTTACTTGTTTAAAGTCTTGTACGCCCCATCAACGTTGCCATCTTGAACCATCACTGTCCGCGCGATGAAACGAAGGTGCCTCGACATGATGTGACTGGGACGTAATCTACAGCTTCCTTTTCTTCTTCTTCTTCTTCGTCTTCTTCTTCTTCTTCTTCTTCTTTTAGGTTACACCGCTGCTTGCATTCTTGATCTTGCACTACTGCCATCTTCTGGAGTTAGTTAGTTAACTCATAATACAGTGTGGTTTGTCAGATATTTCCTGACAATTATGTTCTCCAAGCTTAATAAAGTAGTAAAAGTCATACCAGCCTCTTTAAGATTGTTGATTAAAGGAGACATGATGTACTCCAAGATCTCTCCTACGCTAAGACAGCTCTGCATCCATTTACCAAATGAATGAATAACTTTTTTTGTGAAAGGGAAATTGAGAATCTGAAACATTTATTTTTCCATTGTGAATCAGTGCAGTCTTTCTGGAGCGACATGCTGAGCAGCTGACTACAGACCAAGGCGAATGACTTCTTATCTTTGACAGTAGAAACAATCTAATTTGGAATATGGGTTGAAAATCAAAACTTTGACTTAATGCTAAATACTGGGCTGTTATTAGGGAAGTTTATTCATACATAAATGCAGGTATTATAAAAATATACCCTATAAATCACTGGTGGAATGAGTTAAACCTCCCGAATAAGTCTCTGAAGCTCATGGACAATAAGAAAGCCCCCAAATTATGTTCTTTATTTGATATATTTAATTTAATTTCAGTTAAGCCCTGTTTTCTTTTTCTTCTGTGTGTCATGTTGTTTTTCTATTAATTTATTTGTGTTATTTATTTATGTTTGGCTTGTTTATGTTATTGATCAATGTACTTCATTAACTGTTGATTAGTTTGGTCTTGTTCCTGCTCAACCTGAATGTAATCCTTGGTTCATAAGGACATGGAACATGCCATGTTTGTTTGTATTTTGTATATGTTTAAATGTTTAATAATAATAAAAATAATAAAAGATTCGACAAACAATCATGTGAAATCTAATTACCTGTAAAACTTTTAAATTTGATGGTCAAGAATTCTTAACTGGAGTGACATCAAACAAATTGATTCATAATCATTTGAGCATTATATTGTTTCTAATACAACCAAACAGAAATTCAATAACTGAACTATTCTCTGAGTCAGATGTTAAAAATGGGCAACTAACTATATTCCTTAAGTTACCCTGTAAACCCCAAGAAAAAATAATTTTTAATAATATCTATCCATCCAAAGAGCTGCTAAGACTAAGATTTAATGTTGAACAAAATAAATGCTGCTTTTGTGATGTTGAAACTAAAACTACTGATCTTTTTTTTTTCACTGTATACATTGAAACTTTATGGCAAGATTTTCAAGACTGACAATCAACCAAAATCCCACTACCTGCTCCTCTCATAAGAAAAAATGAAGCGTTTGGCATCAACATGAAGGATAGTAACATTGATTTGATGGTGAACAACCTCGCACATGATGAACTTTCTCTAAATTATTTCAATTTAGTTTTAATTTTGTATTTACTCTAGCTCTCATCCTTAATGTTCTGGATGCAGAGAGCCTATATATCAACACTAGATGGCACTTTACTCAACCTTCCTCTTGAATGATTTTTTTTTTTTTGGGAAAGATTTCTTCAGATTAATTTGTTGTAACATATATATTTCTATATATATATATATATATATATATATATATATATATATATATATATATATAAATATATATATAGAATATATATATAGATCTATATAAATATAGATCTATATATATATATATCTATAGAAATATATATCTATATTTCTATAGATATATATATATTTCAATAGACTTCAACTCAAACTTGTGAATTTGGATTTTAAATCCTCTGCAACTCCTATCAAAAACATTATCAACATTTTGTGAATCTGTAAAAGTTCAATCTATTTTTAGAGTTTCTTTTTCATTTTAGATAGAATATAAAAATGGCCCCTAAATGAATGATATGAACAGAAAAACAAAAATCATCTGGGCCTCTACAGCACAGGGAACCAAACAGAAATGATTATAGTTTTTATAAGGGAGATAGCTTTCAGGGCGATAACAGATTTATAAAACTACATTATTGTCATAGAAACAGAGACAGCAGTGTCCTGTGTTATTCTTTCATCAAGGCCATTCTCCTCTTCTTCTTCTCATCCCTGAGCTGCTGTTGTCCTCTGCATGTCACAGTGTAAGGTCAACCAACGGTGAATGCTGGCCTGTATGGTAAGTCTAATTTGCACCGAGAAGAGCTTCTGTATTTCCTTTCTCTGCATAAAATACCTGATGAGGTTAATTTCCATGTTGTTGTAACTCTATAGGGTACAGTAGCTGCATGGTGCCACAGGGAGGAATGCTGAGACAACCTGCACAGATAACATTGTGACTCCTTTTGTTGGCTGGATGCACAGCATCGTGTTTCCAGAGGCCTCCCCTCTGATCCAGTCCTGATGAAATATTCTTGGCAGCGTGGTCGTAGAGTAGATTGGAAGAGAGACAGAACAGAAAGAGAGTCTGTTAGCTGAAGAAAATTAAGTTTGCACTAAGACTTTTATTATTCTTATCAAATCCAATCACCATAACAGTACTTGAGGAGACTTTTACAAATTGTAGACCTTTATTAGGGAACCTGAGAAAATCACCTGGATGAACACACACCATATATCAAGACTGGGCCCTAATCAAAGCATTATGAGGCCGTTTTTCAACGTTTGCTTTGATTTTTCAGGGAATGATGTTTGGATCATGAAAAAAAATCAGGGGGGGGGGTCATTTTTAGTGAGTTTTTATCTATGACTGTGCACAATGGATCCAAATTTTAAATAATCCAGATTTTCATAGGGGTTAGTCTTTTCCCAGCTGCTCTATGAGTTTGATTTAGGTTAAAGCTTGATTGAATTAAAGGGGACTTTTGGGCCTTGGGTCTCTACTGAGTGCCATTGTAGTTTTATTTACTTTTTTAGAATACATTTTAATCATATCTACATGCATGCTCACTCTGCCTTGGCACCATCATGCCCTAAAAGGAAATAGCAATTTTGAATTTGAATGTAAATTAAAATTGAGAGAAACAGAGGAAGGGTTAATTTGGAATCAGCCAATTGATCTGCAGTGGCATTTAGTTTAAATGTAACCTAATTCAGCTTAATTTTGTCCAGTTGCACACCACAGAAGCATAACAATTATAACACATAAAGCAACTCCTGAAGTTGAGTTAGCCTGTTGGTGCTGTAGCATAAGAAAGAGTCATGTATTTAAAAAAAGAAACAAACATACTGAAATGATTCCGGTATGCCAGAATGGAAGGATTCCATATGTCTTCTCTTATACCTTTACACTGATGAGGTAAACAGTCTCATATGTCACATGTAGCCTCTCTCTGCCCAGTTCAGATTAAGACAGGATGGAATGGCAACAGGAAATAGTGCATGGTAAATGAAACTGATAGCCTACAGTATATTTCATTTCTCTCTCTTACATTTTAAGTGTTGAGTTAGAAGGCTGATGGCACGCTTCTGGATGGAGGCCTCCAGCTGTATGTCTTATCTTTTTTACACACACACCTCTGTAAAGCTGATATTGGATATTTGATTTCACATTCTCGATTTAAAAGTCTTTGGATACTTTTAATTTGGGGTGTTTTATCTATTTTCATTTAGCTGCCACATATTTTCTCGACTTCTTGTCAAATAATTGGGGCTAACATGGCACCAACCTTGAAAATATAATTAACACTTGTCCTTAATATCGTAAACTTCAAAGCTCTTGCGTTTTCCAGCTCACATTCAAATCTTTCACCAGGCTGACAGAGGTGGAGGGTAGATTCAGGGGGAAAGTCCCTCCCTGCCACCAGCCTCTGTATTGGCTGAAGCAGTATGAGATCCAGGCGAGCTGTCAGCCAATCAATGGAGGCGCAGATGCAGGCAGAGGAGACCACTTTACAAACCGGTTAATGGAGCAGGACAGTCAGACCTGAAGTGGAGAGCCTGCCTCTAATCTGCAAAAATCATCTCTGCAACTGTTTGCCTCAAAATGGAAAAGAAAATCACTGATTTCTCAGGAAAATGGACGATGAAGTCTTCTGAAAAGTTTGAGGACCTTTTGAGAGCACTCGGTGAGTAATAGCCTATGCATAATTATAGATGATCTATTTCCTTTGCTTGCAGAGAATACCCAACAAAACTGTTTATCTCTCCTAAAAAGTTTTCTCTCACAAGTCAAAGTTGCATCCTGCTTCTTTTTTCACCTTTAAATCAAGATGCTTTACATGCAAAAACTATTCAACCTTTGATGCAAGTTAAGCAGCACATTGTTATCTGGTTTATCATCAACCCCGGCCTCCTCTGTGAAAATGAAAAAAGAAAAAAGGGGAAAGGGAAGCATCTCCTGCACAAAGACAGATCAATCATGTTGTCATTGGCATTATCAACTGGAAATTCACTTGGTTAGAGGTCAGCTGGAGAACCAAAGTGGTTTTAAAGTGGTTAAATTGGTTTGCTCCTGCACTGCTATCCTATATTCCTGGGAATGCTGGTCTTTTTAAGCTATACAGTATGAAGCTGTATGGAGTCCAGGTATAAGCGAGAGCAGGAGAGGGAGGTCAGGTGAGGGCCAGCCAGTGGCATCCATTAAAAATCTGAAGACAAATAGCCTGTGGAGGAATGTTAGATTAGACTCATCTGAAGCAGGGTCCCCCTCATGCGGTTGTAATTAGAGGCAGTGTAAATGGAACTAAGCCTTGACATGGGCCCCAGCAGCCTACAGCTCTGAGGCTGACTTTCCTTCTCTTCCCTGGGCCCCTCTGACCCAATCTGTGTGTGTATGTGTGTGTCTTACCTCCATTAGTATCGCTCCATGAGCAGATGCAGCCTGAAGTGATTTGTGTGTAATATTGAATCTTTCTGAATCCAGTGCATTTCAAATGAATAATGACAATTGTTGAACATTCATTAAACATCACATCTCTGTAGACCCAGCACATAGACACCGATACAAGCTCTTTTTTTCTTTCACCCTATAGTTGTATTTGCACATCAGCCCATTTTTCCTACAGATTGTACCTCTCTTTTGAAAAGTCTGTCAAATTTCTATTCTTGCATAAATGCATGGATGAATACTGCGCCGAAATAACTGATTATGAACTCCTGTAAATGTTACATGTTTTAACCTGGGTTGATTTTACTGTCATAGATATTAATGTGCTATTGAATTCTGCTTATCTTTTTGAATTAATTTTAAAATGTAATGCCCTTGAGTGCACCTTATTAAATGTAATTTTGAAAAAAAATATTTGCAAATTGATTTTCACAGACTGTCCCTTACACTTTAATTAATAATATCTAAACATAGACAGTGTGAAAAGAAAGACTTTTGGTCGTTACTTGGGTTTCAACAGCTTCTTTTGGTTTCATATCAGAACATTGTTTTATTGAGCACCAAGCAACAAAGAAATTTCAAATAATCCCTGCTCACAGCTGCGTTACCAAACAGACATTATATAACATTGTCAAAAAAATAAAGGTGCAAAAGCAAACACAATATCTCTCTATATTGATTTTTGTGCTGAAGTGAATTCACTCAAAACAAAGGCTGCTTAGAAGGTCAGAAACCAGAGTAAACATTTTTGGTCTGTTTGGGTCATAGATATTCAATGCTTGTTCCTTCACAACTGAGATTATATTTAATATTAGTTCTGTTTGTGTGTGAACAGGTGTGAATGTATTCCTGAGGAAGATTGCAGCTGCAGCGGCCTCGAGCCCAGCAGTGGAAATCACCCAGCAGGGAGAGTGTCTGTCCATCAAGACAACCACCAGTGTCCGCACTACCCTCATCTCCTTCACTGTGGGTCAGTCCTTCAATGAGACCACGGTGGATGGACGTCCCTGCACGGTACACCTCCCATGTAACATTCCTGTGTAATGCCAATAATAAATGAATGCCAGAATATGTCCAAGGACTGCATAATTAACCAGAGCTCTGCAAAGAGGAGACATATAGAAATAATTTTGCACGAATGTATCTGTTTTCCATTTCTTCATGCTGAGTGAGTGGTGATGGATATAGTTACTAAAGTGCCATAAAAGAGCTCCAGTTGGGATGAAACCCAAACGTTGCTAAACTTCACAAAGTCTAAGGCTGTTAAATGAGATCAGTTATTAATATTTTCCTTACATGAATCCATGCAGAGCTTTCCTAAGTGGGAAACAGACAGCAAGATCAGCTGCGAACAGACTTTACAGAAAGGCGATGGGCCCAAGACAGCATGGACCCGAGAGCTGACCAACGATGGAGAACTGATACTGGTAATTACTTTGTCTAAAGGACCAATGCATGACTTTACAGAGAGTATCAGGGTTAAATAATCACTCAAACTAAACTGGGAGCTTAGGGAACCCTTATAAAGGGTTTAACTACAAAAAAAAATCAAATTTTGACTTATGGTGCTAGACATAAAATTAGGGGGTCACAAGAGGAATGCTGCCTTCATGTGAACTTTAATTTTAAGATGGATATTTCAGGAATTTTTGAGAATAACTTGGTAAAAAAGAACTACAGAAGTGTCACCAAAATGCTGACAAGATGAGTGTAAAGTCATCATCGCTGACATTATAAAATCAAATCCAAAACAAACTCTGAAAGAATCAGTTCACCTAAAAGGAGATATCTGTATTCACTTATTAAGGAACTGTTCAAAATGTGTAACACCACCAAAGGTAGCCAACAGGGCAACTTAAACATACCACCTGCATGGTTGCCTCAACTGGTAGCCTACGTAGGTTCCCTATAGCTATGCTAGTGGGAATTTTCCTGTTTTTCCCATTCTGCTATTATTGCATGAAAATAGCATTATTAGGTTTTACTCAAAAGTACAATCTGATGGCCCTGGAGGAGAAGTCAGGAGATCACCTAAGTGTTACCAAGAGTTAAAACCTTTTGTTGCTGTTTTTTATTTCTCTTTCAGACAATGACTGCTGGGGATGTCGTCTGCACCAGAGTATATGAGAGGCAATGAGGACAATCTTTCTAATTTTCTTTTTTAATAATACTGTTTTGTGCCGTATGACTTGTGAAGGTTTACATTTACTCGCCTTGTTTTTTTTCTTTGTCCTCCTCCCACGGTCAGATGTTGGTCAGATGTTGATAAAACAGAGCACTGTGTAGAACGGTCTTCAGTTTACATGAAAGTATGTTGAACAGTTGTCGCTTTTGTAACAACAAAGCTGAACTTACTCTGTATGTACTCATCCTGTGTGTAACCCTATCCCAGTATGTATAGAACTTTGTGTCAAACTCCTTTTTAAAAGCTGTATTACAGCGTCTAAATCTCTTTTCAAGATGTTAATAAACTGTTTATATTAATTTACCATTTACTGTTCACCCATTCCCTTGTCGTCTGACTTCATATCACTTTACATGTCTGTCTGCCGCTCATACTCTCCTGATTATTCCACACCCTTTCCCCCTCCATTTTTCCATTTGCAATCCACCTCATCCTCTGTATGGTTTTTGCCATCATAGCTCACTGCAACATGTTGTCAGTTAGTTTCAAATCCCCCAACGACAATTCATATTTTCTAATTTGGTTTTGAGAGATGTTTGGCAAAGATGAGATGGAAACAGGGAGTGGAGAAGAAAATGAGAGAAGGAATGAGAGAGGGTGGTCATGAGAAAAATATTTCATACCATCAGGAGAAGGTTATACTTCATTTGGCCCCAATTTTCCAGCTGTAGGTAGTCATAGAGTGAGCTCACTAAACATTCATCCACCCTTTTGCTCTGGCTTTGCACCCAGGTACTAAGTGTTTAGTAGCCTCGTCTTGGACTATGCAGGGGGATTTCCAGCTGTTTCCTCTCATTGCCCACTTCTCAAAATAATGGGTGCAAACAAAATACACAGACGTGAAATGTGAACAGAGAGCACTAGAGCGAGAGAGCGAGAGCGAGAGAGAGAGATCCAACCAAAACTTTCTGCATGGTTCAGTCTGAGGCAAACTTCACCTTGCTGTGAAAAATGGACCTCTGGGCACTTCCTGAGGAGAGTACTGCTACGGTTCACCGGCTGTGATGGTTTTTCCAGGTTTTCAAACAGTGTGCAGACAAGCACGCCTCTGAAGTGCTTCCCAGTTTATACACACAGTGCTGAGCAAGCAGAGGGGGGAGTGGGCTCCCTTTATACGAATGTTCTTAATAAACTGTGGGTGAATGTGGGTCTGCATCAGCGGTGGAGGATGAATTCAAGTAAAAGTAACAATACCACAATGTAAAAAAAACCCTCAACTTTCACTAAAAAGTATAATATCACAATGTAAAAATACTCAACTTTAACTAAAAAGTATAATATCACAATGTAAAAATACTCAACTTCAAATAAAAAGTACCAACACCACAAGTTTAGAATATTCGACTTGAAATAAGACTACCAATATCACAATGTAAAAATACTAAAATTCAAGTAAAAGTACTAATACCACAATGTAAAAATACTCAACTTCAAATAAAAAGTACCAACACCACAAGTTTAAAATACTCAACTTGAAATCAAAGTACAAATACCACGATGTAAAAAATACTCGACTTGAAATAAGAGTACCAATATCACAATGTAAAAGTACTCAAATTCAAGTAAAAGTACTAATACCACAATATAAAAATGCTCAACTTCAAATAAATATGAAAAGGAGTATTATATTTTAAACTCTCTTCAAATGTCTTTTATTTAAAACCTTAATCTCAAAAGTAACTTGTAATGTCAGCTGTCAAATAAATGCAGTAAAAGGTTAATAATAATTGCCCCCAGAGATGTAAAGTAGTATGAAATGGAATAACTTAAAAAAGTACAAGTATCTCAGAATTTGACTCAAGTACAATATTTGGATAAATATATTTACAAAGTTACTCTCCACTGATTGATCTACGTGAAAGAAAGAGAATGAAAAGATCTGCATGTCTAACACAACTTCACTTGTTATATAAATGTCTCACAGACAGAGTATGTTTTCACTCGCCTCAGAGAAACCCATGTTTTTGTGTAAGTGCTCATCAAACAGTGCTTTGCTTCCACGGAGGGGATGGAAAGTTCCCTGATATTTGCTTAATAAGAATATTGGCAGTGCACAAACACACAAAACTACTGAGGTCATTTCTGGGGAAATTACAAAGACTTCCATTCATTTCCTGGAGACAGACCCTACCCTTAACCATTACTTGCCTTAGTGTGATGTTAACCACTGACCATAACATCAGTTGTTTTCCAATTAGGATGCAACTTTTGGTCTCTCTCTCTCTCTTTCTCTGTCTCAGGAGCAGTCTATACCACCCATCTTGTCAGCCGGGGTCACTTTCCACACTGAACTTTTATGCCAGATCATTCCTCAGGCAGTGATGTCATGGAGCCTTGCATTGGTTGATCTGTGTTTTCAGGACTGGGAAGAAGCGCCCAAGTCCAGTGTTTTAATCTGGGCCATCTGGATCAATCATGACAGGGCGACTGGAAGAAATGATAACTTACAGGAGTCATCTGACAAACACAAATGGCAAATAAAGTAAAACCACTGAGAAGGTTCTTGAAGACAGCATATGTGATATAATACATGCTCATTCAGATGAACTAGTTAAGTCTACAATTAGTTAATCAAGCTTTCATCAGCTTTCTTTTTTTCCTTATCTTGCAATCTAAATTAGGGCTGTAAAAATGGTCATTCCATATCCATTTCCACCTCAAGTATCTATTGTATTTCTTCATTTCAGGAAAATATTCAGTTCATGCATTTACCTCTAAGTTCTACTTTGGCCTCTTCGGTATGAAAGTGTCATGGATTCAAAAAGCAGGACCCAAGGATGCAGACAACATGGGGCAGAGTGCAGATCAATGATTTAATAAAGAAAAAAAACAAACACAAAAATCCAAAATCCAAAACCAAGAAACACTTACACTGAACACTGGGAACACTAAGCAGGAGCTCAAACAGAGGAAACACAGACATGGCACTGATGCAATATTGACGACGAACCGACAACTCAAAGAGGGAATCACACAGACTAAATACACTAGGGTAACGAGGGAATGTTACACAGGTGACACAGGGAGGAGGAGACAATCAACACAGGTGGAGACGATCAGACAATCACACACTGGAGAGAAAATGAAGAGGAAAACATGGAGAATAGACTAATCATAAACTAACACGACAGAGCAAACAAACAAGGGGAAAGGGAATAAACCAGAACTAAAAACACAGATGGATAAAACACAGAAAGAGGAGCCAAAAGGGAAAACAGATCATAAGACAACAAGACAGGAAATGCAAAGCAAAAACACATAACATGGAAAACAAACTTTCAAAATAAAACAGGAAGCAGGAGACCAAAATACAGAACCATGACAGAAAGGGGCATTCCATGAAAGGCTAGGTTGCTCACAGTCAAAGATGGAGCAAGGCCCATCACATGACTGTGTGAGGGATATTATTATGGGCTCAGGCACACTTCATAAAACCATTGTCAATAAACAGTTTGTTTGCAAATGATTGCATTTTATTTTTATATGTGTTTTACTCAGCATCCCATGTTTTTGTAATCAGGGTGATGGAGGATGAAAATAATCCCTCTCATCATCAATATGCTGATTATTTTATCAAATAATTTATCATTGTGTCTCCGAAATTTCAGAAAATATCAAAATTGACCATCAAAGTTTCGCTTGGCCCATGCCTGCTTGACCAAAACCACAACATTTTCAATCTATGATTATACGAAACAGAGAAAAGCTGTAAATCATCATATTGGAGAAGCTGGAATATGGAAATATTTGTTTTTGATAATGGCATCGAGGAATAACACTTAACCAAATGATTTTTTATGAGTAGTTCTCAACCTTCCTGACTTATGATCTCTTAAAAACAAACCTCGGTCAACTTTGGACCCCATGTCACAGATGGCAAATGATCTCTGACAGAGAAGATTTTTCCACATTGTTTCAGAGGCCTGAGACAGTAAAATGTTATGGAAATAGGAGAGCAATTTAATCTCACATAAACACGTTTTTGACCTCTTTCCAATCCCATTAAATTGTCCATAACTCTTGAGGCTTGTCTTCTTGTCACTGTCTCACTTGCAGACTGTCAGTGCAAATTCATGCTGGGCAGTTAAACGTGGGTCCGACCCACAGAGATCTGTTTAAAATGATAGATGAGAGCCAAAATATTTCACAGATAACAAATATGTCGGGTTGTATTTTGGAGAAATGCAATAAAGTTTATTCAGAAGACATATACAACATTTCCATTTGATGAATTGGTGCAGCCATAACAAAGATGGGTTTGAATATTGCACAAAGTATTAAAATCACCCAGCTTCATTTGAGAGCATTAACTGTATGTGATAAGACAGTATGGAGTCAGATGTTTTTTCTAAACATAAAGCTACTTAAAAGGGATATTAAAGAATTAAAGGATACTGGATCATTAGTTAATTCATATGTGTGAAGATGGGTTCATAAGTCACAAGGGGGTCCGGGAACAGGGGGCATACAGTGTATGTCTGAACATGACTGTGTGTACTGTATGTTTGCATGAGAAGCAGTCTGACCTATTTGTTTGTAATGAAATCATATGACTGCCCTCACCCATGTTACCCCATGTGACTTGTAGGAGAAGAGAATGAAGACAGGCTGGATTGTATGAGGGCATTAAGCCATGAAGTGTGTAGCCTATTAAGTAGAGATGTAACCCCTCCTGCTGCTGCTCAACCTCTGACTGCAGGGCTGTGTATGAGAAGTTCAAAGAAAATACCTGATGAGATCCTTTCAGCAATGCAGCCTTCACACAAGTTGGGATCTTATCACTCTGCCACAGCATTAACTCTGAGAAACTCTAACTTGTGGTAAAGAGATGTCTTTGGAGCAACGGCGATTTCATTTAAGGATTCATATGTTAAAGTATTTCCATCCTGTGTAAATAAAATATGATAAAATTGTGAGAAGTTTCTTTTGCACTGCCGGAGTGGCTGCACCTTAATAGTTACCTGATGTTCAAATCTCCTATTAACCCTCGAATTGCAGTCATTTGAGACCAGAGAAATGGGGGGGGGATATTCCTTAAAGAAACAAGGGTGACATCTATCGGAACAAAAGGAGAGTAGAACTTGAAAATTAACCATTTCAGATATCAAATCTTCAGACATTGACAAAGACAAAACTGAGATATATCTTAAGCCTACAGCAATATTTAGGTTTTGTTTTGAGTTAAACTAAGATATGTGCTCCAATTAAAATTTGAATATTGAGTATTAATCTAAATTCTTAGGTTTATAATTGACATATCAAAAGTATAGTTGCATTATATGCTAACAGTAAACTTTTTATTTTAAATCAATCTCACATCTGCACAGATTTTAATCCAATGCAAGATGTATATCTAATATCAGCTGATAGTATTTAATTAGCAATACAGTAAGGGGTTAACTTTAAAAATCTATCTATCTATCTATCTATCTATCTATCTATCTATCTATCTATCTATCTATCTATCTATCTATCTATCTATCTATTTAGTTCGGCCCCACCCCTTCGTGTTTCCATGTACCTCTCTGCCGCAGCAGCAGTCACATGACTGATTCCTCGGCCGTTCACTTCCTGTTTTATCATCGTTTTCCTTCTAACCGAGTTCTCTCCAGTGTGATACTTTAACTGGTAGCTAAATTATCTGGTGACATTCCCATATGTTTGGTGGGCGTGGCTTCAGCGTCCATAATTCACTAAGGAATGTATGTCTTTAATGTATGTTTATGTATATTCTTTTGAGAGTACTTTTACACCAGCATCATACACATGTAATAAGACTTTCTAACATGTAAATCAACATTTAAACAGAGGGTTGAACGAAAGGACAATGCATGTGACTGTGTTGAAAACCTTTTTCCTGCAAACTTCAATAAGTGGTCCGAATTTCATGATATTGGTCTCGTAATTTATGCCAAGCTTGTTTTGCTGTGTTTGCATACAGTGTCGACATCGCTGCGCGCTCTTACACTTACAGCCTATATAGAGGTAACAGTTCAGCAATAGAGTGATGTCAGGTTAATAACCATATATGATACAAATCTAAGTCTGACGACAAGGAAATTTAGTGAACGCTTGGCTAGAATATAGAACGGTAAGGAAAGCGGGACGTATTTCCAGGTTAGAAGTCAGAGTATCCTCAGGCGACGCCATGCGAATGTCACCAGATAATTCAGCCACCAGTTTAACTGACACACCGGAGGGGCGGGTAGACAGTGAATAAACCGACTACAGAGCCTGTCCTTTCGCGTTAGAAAGCAAGAAACGCAGCATTATATCTGCCGGAAGATAGCCAGCTGCTGCTTTTTTTTTTCTTCTCACCGTGACTAACGATAACATTAGCGGCTAGTGGTGGGAGCTACACGTTAGCTTTCTTTTTCCAAACAAGTCAACATCGCAAGCTTTCCAGAACCGATGGACGATCACAACCCTTTCCAGGTGGGTGAAATGAAATATTGGTGGTGCCAGTACATTGTGTCATGGTGTGTAATGAAAGTCGTTGATGTTTGCGCTGTGTAACAGCAAGTTTGTTGTTGCTCATGTGACGTGTGTGGCTCTTTTTTGTGGGCCTCAGCCCTCTCTAATCGTTGCCCACTTGTAGCTCTTAATAACAATACACACATAAAAACGACCACTCAGTTATGTTAAACGAGGAGTGATGTTTCTGCCATATTTGTTACTGTGTGATTTACATTTGCTTTGCCTCCTAGGACCCTGCAGTGACTCAACACAACAGCAGCACAGGATATGCCACACTGGACCTGTACAACCCGTTTGATAATACGACTGGGGTGAGCAATAATTCTTTATTACATTTAAGGTTAATGTTGATGATGCACAATAAATACATATACATTTTTAGCAATTTATTTAAGACACAAATTATATTGCAATCTGAACTACAAGTTGATTCAAAAAAATTATACAACATGGAAGCAAGAGGCTGCAGAAATGTAGCCTGTTGATCAGATTGAGCTGCTATTTACTGTAATCCAATATGTTGCTGCTTTTTTATTTCATTCAGTCTATTGTGTTGACAGTTTCTATCATCCCGCTTCCGGAGATGGCTGCAAATTAGGGGAGATGATATTGTGCAATAAACCGCATATAATCTCTTGGTGAAAAAGACTGAACCAATTATGTTATAAATAATGTTTATTTGAAATGGCATTACAGAAGACACTGATCTCTTAAATTACTTGTCAGATACAACAATTGACTTTAGTAGCCTATAATCAGACTGAATTGTTTGTTTAGTTTCACTTTCATTTATGAATAAATCATAAATGAAGGCCATTTCATTGTTTGGAACAAAACAAGAGAAACCTGTCTGTATGATCTCTAGATCAGGAAATAAAACTGCACCCAGTTTAAATTCTTTAGTATGTCAGCTGATTTTGTGCTTTACTGGTGCAAAGATCAATTGAGACAAAAATTGAATTACGACAGGCCAAACCAATAGTCAGACACTGTAATTACACATCAGCTGCCTGCTCCGTCCCACTGGTTATTGAGCCTTGAGTATGAGGGCTACAATGCACTAACATACTTACATACACACTTTTTATTTCTTATTTATATGGCCTCTGTGTTTTAAAATGTTGAACAAAAACTAAAACCAGCTGCAGAGAAAACAGAAAGCAAACACTGAAGAGCTCAAATATACACCATGCAATGTGATATACATCTCAGTTTCATGTTTTAGAGTTTTTTTATTGACACGAAGCAGCTTGGGTTCACTTGTACTTCCTGTGAGCTGATATTAGCAAATACGGAAGCAGCAGAAACTAGTCTTTGTAGATCTCTCAGACTTCCTCCTCTCTCACTTCCACAATCCCAGTTAATAATTTTTGACATAATGCAGACTCACTCTGGTCCTGGTCTGGTACTGACACCGTCCTTTGATTAAGCGTTTTCACAGTAGTATGTTCGTCACATGAGTTGGGGAAAGTTATGATCTAATCTGTCCTCAGATTACGGTGGTCTATGATATGGGATAAAATACAAATGCTCTTCACTCATGTTATAGTATTTGTTGCTTCGACTAGATGAAGGATGTTAACAGACATTTTTTTCCCATTTGACTAAATATGTTCCAGCCTCCACCGCCTTATGAAGTTACCCCTCCCGCTGTTCCGTCTTTGCCTGCACAGACTCCACCTACCAAGACAACACCCACTGAGCCTCGCAACTATGGCTCCTATAACGCCCAGGTATTCATCCTGCAATAGACACATGTGGCTGCACTTGTCCCTTTAGACTAGGAATCACAGCTGGTCTCAATATCAGTATGTTTAGTAGCAGTCAAATGCACATAAATGTGATGTGTGCAGAGTACAAACACAACCCAGATGTTAATGCTGATACTTAAAATCACATACATACCTTGAAAGCATCTCCTCTGTGAATCTCTCATACAACTGGCCAGATTCATAAAAGATTCACGACTAAAAAGCTGTACAGATATTCTCAGATTCATAAAGCTGTGCATGTGCCTGATTCTGATTTACAATTCTATATCATCGTGGAAACGGGAGCAAGGTTAATTCCCACTCTCACAATTATCCATAGTTGGAAAAGCTCCCTTAAACATCTGCTTGCCTGCTTCACCGTTCCTTTGACACGAGCATAACAGAGAAGAAGAAGGCATTGCAATTTAATTTACTGTGTTTCAACAGCGCAAGACTAGCTTTCATCACTCTCTACAGTCATGCACTGCTTAGGCTGATTGATAACATGTAGACTACCTGTACCTCAGTCATAGGACGTCAGAAGGACGATCGATCGGGTATTAATCTTTAGAGCTCATGTAGAAACAGACATTACAGTGTTGGCAATCAGGGTCAAAGATCATTAGCAGGGAAGTAATTTGCAGAAAAAAAATCATAAATAATTTAAAATCAGGTTTACAAATGCACTTCTGAGTGAAATTTAACAGACTGTTATGTAGACTGCAAACATAATAACTCAGGGAAATTTGCAAACAACCCAACACAAAAAATATTTTGCTCTGATGCATCTCACATCTTATATTTAATGTCCACCTCATTATTTCACCTGCAGCTTCTTGAAAAGCGTTGCTTATGCCTGATTTTAGGTATGCACATAATATTCATACAAGTAGTTTATATGTAGGATTGTTTTTGTTTTTGTTTTTGTTTTTTGTGCATACACACCCTTTTTTTTCATCTGCCACCCGGGTCTTTTACATAATCCTTTTTCATTATTTAGGACACAAACATAATCTATCGCTATGAAACTCGACTTGCAGTTCTGATGCACGATAGACCCTGTGTCTTACTGTGTTAGACTACAGTGAATGCGACCACAGTAGAGCTCCTGAGGAAGCAGGAGGAGCTGGAGAAGAAAGCCAAGGAGCTGGAGAGGCGAGAGAGGGAGCTGGAGTCACACAGTCTGGGATCTAGAGCCTGTAAGAGAGGAAGGATAAGAGAGGGGTATGGGAATAAACAAATACCTAATGTGCATGAAGATATTATTGATCTGACGACATCTCTCGCCGTTCTTCTCGTCAGCTCGTCAGAATAACTGGCCCCCGCTGCCTTCTTTCTGCCCTGTGGGCCCCTGCTTCTACCAGGACATCAATGTGGAGATCACTCAACGCTTCCAGCGCACCGTCACCATCATGTACTACCTCTGGATGTGTGAGTCCCTGTAACTCACCGTGTGCTGTCTTGTGCATTCCCAGCATCACTGGTGCAACATCTGTCATAATGACAAAGGGGTGTGGGTGATGTGGGGGTAGGTGACACCAAAACACTTGAAATGTATCAGTAGAAGGCTGCGGTGTTGTCAGTGAAAGGATTCCTGAAGACACTGAGCCTACAGCTGACTCATGCTTGTGTGGCTTCTGCTGTCTGGGGTTTGAGCTGCAATGTTTATACAAAGACTCTGACACTTAACTGTGAGGTCGAGGACTTTGGTAGAAACAACTAAAATCATTGGAAGCTTCAGCTCTCCTCTCGTGGGGCATCTGCACATGAACCGCCTCTAATTGTTGAGCATAGAAAAGTTTTCTCTTATTGACCCCACAAAGTGTGCAGACCGGGACAGAAACATTTAAAGCGGGGAGCTAAAATTAGTGGTTGCATACTTCACAAACCTAAGATTGGGCTCTAGCATTCTTTACAACAAACTTTGATACAGATTTTGAAAATGACAGAAAGAGAAAGTGCAAATGTTTCTGCTGTATGCTTTATTTCTACACTGAATGCTGAGAGGCGGTGCTGATGGCCTGCTTACCTTTTAATACCTACTTTGGAAGTTATTAGCCTGTCGAATAAAAGCCTATTAAGCTTCTTATTTTTCCACGTTTTTTGCTGTATCATAGCATAAACTAGCAAATGTCTGGACTCAGGAGATCTAGAACCTCTAACCTGTAAAAGTTAAGAATATACTGTATATATTTGACATTTTGAAACTGCTTTATGTTTTAGCTTTTGGATAGCTTCCTTGTGATTCTGCTACTTCAGAATTGATGAATAGTCATAATTTACTTATTGCATATAATGGTCGCACTGTTCACATTGGTTATAAAGACGGGACATGAGAAATGATCACGATGCTCGGAACTAAAGATCCTCAGACATCCTAAAACAAAACCTGAGCCTTTTTGAGCCTGGAGTCTGGACATAAAGACAACCAACAGAGCTCCGACCCCAGCAGTAAGTAAAGGGAAGTAATAAATAGTCTGATATTGCAGAAGCCAAATCCTTACAAGGTGGCTATTTCTTTTGAGTGGAGGGTGCTTTGGGTTTGTGTTGAAGTTCACCTCTCTCTTTTTCAACCATTCCCATTCACCTTCTGTCCTCCATGTCTCCTTTTTTTTATCCTATTTTATCAATATCCAGTTGGCACTTGTCTGCTGCTCCTCAACCTGATCTCCTCCATGTCCCTGTTCTTTGTGGACCCCAACAATAGTGGTGTTGGCCTAGGCCTCGCTATCCTCTGGGCCATCCTCTTCTCTCCCTGCTCCTTCATCTGTTGGTACCGACCTCTTTACAAAGCCTTCAGGTGTGTACCGCCATCCTGAAGTCTAAAAAAAGTCCACTGACCAAAGTTTCTAACTTTTATCCTAACTTTTATCCGTTGTTTGTTTTTAAAAATGTTTTTTCTCTTCTCTCTAGGAGTGACAGCTCCTTCAATTTCTTTGTCTTCTTCTTTGTTTTCTTTGCCCAAGTGGTCATCTACGTGATCATGACTATTGGTATCCCTGGATGGGGTTTCAGGTATGACTAATAAACAAGCCATCTTGTCGTGAGATGGATGTGTTGGTCTTTGCAGGTCATGTTTTCCATGTTAAAACCTGCAAAAAACAAGGAAGTTATCTTGTTAGGGTAAGAAAAAGTTTATGCAGAGCAACCATCGGCTCTTTTAGATCATAGACACAAATGTCAATAATAGCAATAATGAGGCCCTGATCCAGTTAGCCACAACAGTGACAACATATAGAGCCATAGAACTTGTATTGTACTGCAGTGGTGGAACATGACTAAGTATATTTACTAAATGTCTGTACTTTAGTAGAAATTTAAGGCACTTGTAGTTTACCTGAGTATTCCCATTGTATCAAACTTTATACTTCTACTCCACTACATCTCAATTTGTGTGACAGCTGTAGTTTCTACTTACTTTGCAGATTATAATTTTTCACACCTTTCCTGTCCAGTGTCTCCAAATTTGGTGATTTTTAATTAGAATGTTTGTGATAAGATGAAGGATTAGTGTTGATCTATGAATTGAGAACATTCTCCTTGTTAACTATTTAAAAACCCTCTTGGATTGGCTGGAAAATGCCAAATCAAACGAAACAAAGCTGATTGAGTTGATTAGAAATACATGGGTCTCACTGGACAGACTATGGAATATTATGAATCGCTGTAGATTAAACTATGTACCAGTAAATAATGTAGTTTATATGAGCTAAAATGAAACATCTACAGCAGTAAATTACAAGATACACATTAATCCAGTAATATTGATAAATAAACGTCATATAATAATAAAAACAATGGAAACATCAATCAGTTTTATCACAATCATCTTATTATGTCTACGTCTTCCACCACTTCCTAACTGAAATACAGCCATCATTACTGTTATTAATTGCACCTGCCTGTGAATGACAGTGTTGTATGTGTGTCATATGATAGTCTAACTAAGTATGCAGTGTCTTTATTTGAGCTCAGTGTTGAAAGCTAACAAGTGTTTAATTAAGACCAGGTGTAAATGTCTTTTTCTGGATAACAAGTTCAGGTGAAAATGGGAATATTAATGCCCCCCTGTTTTAAACTTTTTTATTTCTCTTCTCAGTGGGTGGGTTGTGTGCATGGCTGCTTTGGGCAAAAATGTTCCCGTTGGAGCGATCATGATGGCGAATGCTATTCTCTTCACCATCCAAACAGCCATGGGGATTGTCATGCTGAAGAAGGTGAATACAGAATACATTTACTTACATGCAGGGAAGATTCAGCGGTAGTAACTCAGATTATGGATGTATACCTGGCAACGTGTCAGTCACACGATCTCTGTATGGACTAATTCACTGGATATTCAGAGCGGTGCCCTAAAAAAGCAGCAGTATTCAGGTTTCTTATTATCTGTCCGCAGGTCTGTCTTACATCCTGAACATTTCAACCCCTTCATGAATCAGTTCTGATTAAGAGAGAAAACAATTATTGATGCATGTGATTTCTATATATGGCTTATTTTTTCTTTACTTTTAGAAGTTGGTGCATTTGTAACTAAACAGCATTGAGAGGTGGTCATGCTCATCACATCCTCACCAACACTTCAGACGTAGCCTAGCTGAGAACGTGAACACGATGCAAACATGATGCGATCCTGGATTGCATGAAAAAACTCCACCTAGAACATCCAGGGTTTTTACAAGCAGCATAAGTGCATCTCGTGTTAATAGTGACTCATTTGACATTTACTCATACCAATGTTCAAAGTGAAAGACAAACTGACTGGGAGGAACAGTTTGAGAAAACAGTACGTTTTAGTCTGGCAGGTTTATGAAACCTGAGATATGATAACATCCAGTTTTAATATATGAAACCTCACCCTGACTTACTGACGTAAGCCTGGTTTGACTGGTAATCATGTTCTATGAAACATCACTTCGAGACCAGGCTATTATGTTAAACCGACCACCTATTGACCAGGATTCTAGTGGACATGTTGACAACAAGTCCCTGCATAGATGTGGAAATTAAGGGAAAAAAATAGAACAGAGTTTAACAAAAGTAATATTTGAAACACAGGAAGTCACAAAACGAGGCAGAAAATGTAAAGAACTCATTTCCATCCAATCAATAAGTGAAGAACTAATACCTCAAAGTCAATGAATACTTGAATGTCAATGTGCACTGTGCTTGTAAATACTTTCAATAAGGCTAAAAAATAAATGGTGGATAATTAAGAGACGCTGTGACGTGATTTAGTGGGTCAAATCTCCTGAATTCAGTCAAAGAAAGACCCTGGAATCAAAATTGTTGGGCTGTATTTGTAGTTCGTACCTGTCAATCTCCTGCACCCAGGTGGTGCACTGAGTATGAAGCAGTTCGTAGATAAACAGTCAGAAGAATAGCCCGATATCATCTTCCGAGTATCATTTTCACCCTCACAATGTGGATGATATGACGATGAAGTACTGCACGTATCAGGTGTCAGCATGTTCTATTCTTCCCTTCCTCAGGTCCACAGTCTATACAGGCAGACTGATGCCAGCTTTCAGAAGGCCCAGGCTGAGTTTGCCACAGGAGTCATGTCCAATGAGGCCGTACGTCAGGCGGCTGCCAACGCTGCCGCCGGCGCAGCTCAGGGGGCCTTCACTGCACCTCGATAGAGAGGGAGGAGGGAGTTGAGAGGGTAAGGAGCGGGGAGGAGGAAGAGGAAGGCACTTTCAACGTAATAGAGAATCAATTTGGTATGATTTCCCCACGGTTGAATGGGGGGAGTCTTAATTTCTAAGGGTGTTCAAGACAAATGTGGCCAAGCCAAGAGTCAACAAATCATAAGTGTTGATTCTACAAACAGAAAGATGGTCTGAGCTGTGAAAATGAGATGTTCAACTGTATCAAATTTAGCACTGTTGTACCAAATGTCATTAAATGCAGGGAAAATGTTTGTTTGTTTGTTTGTTTGTTTGTTTGTTTGTTTGTTTGAGAAAACAAGTTGTGTGCCAAATGGGATAGTTCTACTCTGGATATTTCACATTTTTAGTGACTTGGATGCACATTTTGTTGACGAGGAGCCATGTTTGAGACAAAGTCTCTGAGTCGGAGCTGAACACTGAAATGTTGTGATTCTAACATTTGATGATAAATGAGTGGCTCAACTTTGGCCAAAGCTATTTTTTGTTGCCTGAGTACAAACTTACACGTTATATTTGTTATTATTTCTAATGAGAATGCCTGTTTACGTGCCAAAAACGGTCATGCTGTAAAGATTATGAAGTGTTGTTTTGGTTCAGAAATATATCTGTCACTGTTGTTTTGGTGTAGCTTGTGGTTCTTCTGATTATAAAAAAAAAATCTCTGTTAAGGTTTTAATAAATATTGTCATGCTTGCACAGTTCACTGCAGTTATTATTACCTCATCTTACTGTCAAGAGAATTAGACGATACTCTCTGATCTTACTTAACATATAGAAATTATTAATTAGGTCTGCATTATATTGGAAAAATCTGGCATTGCAATATCATTTTTTCTACATTGTGATATGTAAAAAAATGAGGATATTTCTCCAGATACTTGCAGCCTGTGACTTACAGATACTCATTTAATCATAATTGTTATCGTTTTGGGAGTACACAAAAATCCTCAGTGGTAAAATGTATGCATCGTCTATGCAGTGGATGATAAACAGCCATGGAAAATGAGAACCTTCCAAATGTCCTTCTGTGTCAAGCAGAAAAAAATAAGTTGTAGCATGATGTTTTTGAGTTAAATTGCCCTAATTAGCATTGCTGCTGCAAAATCTCCACTTTTGTATATAAGGATATTGCAGCCCATCCAATATCTTATGTGTTTACTGGTCTTGCATTTGTCAGAAACTGATTTTGCTCGAATTCTGCACCAGAATAGGGATATAATTGGAAATACAATACATTTTAACCCAATTTTTGTTTTTACAAACACTTTTAACTCCGTGGCAACGCCCTACATATTTGCAAGAGAGGGTGCAGCCGTGATGTCACCATGACAACTTCTCGCTTTTTGAGCTCTAAGCCTCTTTTTAGCAAATTGATTTTTGCAGCGCTGACTGAGGTAAATCTGATCAGCAGCAGGTTCATAAGGTTTTGCCCATAACAGAACGAATCTAGAAATATTTACTTTATGAACTTTATTTATAAAACATGACAGCTTGAGGAGTGTGTTGCTTGCTCATTGATGATATTAATATGCCATTCGCAGTCGGTTTTCTGACTCGTCCGGAGCACCAAATCCTCCAGGAGTGCTCTGATCCTGGAAGACTTTTAAGGGCTGCCACACCGACGTCAGGCGCTGCGCTTCACCGTGAAGATGGCGGAGGCTGCGGAGGCACAACAACGTTTTTTCTGTCACTGCTGTAAAAGTGAAATTTACCCCAACCTCCCGGTGAGTCACTTTGGAGTTTACGCTACACTTGCTGATCTGTGGATCATCCATACACCCATGGAGGAGGGGACCGAGACTTTATGAGCTATTTGTTTTTTTTTAAACTTGTCAGTTAATCAGTTAACTTAAAGTTAACTGATTTGTAACAGATCGCTTTAAAATTATAATCAGTGGGAACACGAGAGCGCACATATGACGGCCTGATGGTGGCTGTTTGTGTGCGTACACCATGTACATAGAAAGATCTTACTTTAGCAAGAGAGTGAGTCAAATCTGGTGATTCACGTTGCCATATTTAGACGCACCACTGTTGGCGAAGGTGATCTGCGTGTGAGAGACGTAAGAGGGGCTGGCCGGGTGGCACCACATGCACCAGCAACACGTACATGGCTTTCTACATTTTGCTTCGTGCCATTACGCCGTAAATATGTGCCTTTAGACTGCAGCCAGATTTGTTTTGTCTCGGTCAAACCCCACGGAAAGAGTTCCACTTATAAAGTGATTTTAGTGGAGGTGAATTTCTCCTGGCGGTGCACCTCTGAGCGCGCTGAGAAAGGCACTGAGCGCGTTTGATGACACTTTTAGCGTTTGATTACGCGCCAGGGCCGTCACTAGATCCATTCTACTGGGGCACAAGCCCCAGTATTGAAATGCTGTGCCCAAGTAAAATCTCACATTTGAGTTTTTACAAGCTCATATAATTGGCAGTGGATCAATTTAGATCAATAATTACAGAAATTGTTAGGTTTTTTTTTGCAATCCACAATGTCAAAGCAGTGATGAGCCAACCCATACTTTGTTTACTTTTTAATAATAGATTTTCTTTATTTGAAATTGTTGACTCAAGTCATGAAATGATTGTTTGCTTGACATTTTAGTTGTTTTCAAACAGTTTTTTTTATTTAATTGCAGAAGGTGGAAGAATGCAAATTCAACATTGCAATTGCAGCACTTGAATAGCTCGAGTCAGGTTTTGTTATTATATCCATGTGCATTGAAAGATTTTTACGTCACAAAAGCGTTTTGAGGACATTCATAATATATGTCAAAACAAACACTTATAAAGATTAATATCTCAACATTTTTTACCATCAGCAGTAGTTGTTTCAGTTTCAGCTGCAGTAGCATTGCTGTATGACAGTAACAGTGGGCTAAGTAAGGACAGTTCATGTTGCACAATGTATAGCACATTGCATACCCAAAACAGCCATAAGCAAAAATGTGTTTTGAGTGTGGGGGGGCTGTGCTGTAGAGCTTTCTGACTAGCAATGCCCCTGCATGTGTGTCTGTATGAAAGAGAGATTTAATCGTTACTATATGACACAAAAATATATGTGGACCTATGTGAAGATACGAAGGCCTGTTCTTATTTGTTAATATTATTGTTCAATAGCTGACACATAAACAGACAGGAAATAGGAGAGAGACTAAAAAGGGTGATGTGAGAGGTCCCCAGTCAGAATCAAACATAACAGAGATAATGTGTGACTCATCCACAAAGATGCCTCTCTACATGTACTTCTTTTTTGTGGTTTGGGCTGTGTCTCTTACTTAAGGTAAATCATGATGCTACAGAAACACACAGTAATATTTTAGACAATCGTGTCTGTCTAACTGTCTTGTTAAGATGGTTGAACCTTTGTTGCATGTCTCTCTAAAGCCCCACCTACCCTGCTTCTATCTATACCATCGCATTCTAATAAAAAGATAATAATTTAAAAAATCCTATCCTGGCAATGACCCCATCCCCAAAGCCTTTAAATCTATAAGGCTTTTCCTATAGTGTAAGAGGACTTGGCTTGTTTACTCAGAGCCATGACCTCACCCCCTTCAAACAACCTTGGATGAACTGGAACACCGACTGTGAGCAAGGTGGCCGCCTCGGTTGTGACTGAATGAGAGCAAATCTCTGCAGCCAGGTCCCAAACTCGTGCCAGAAATCTTCTGGAGTCAGCTATGATAGCAGATGAATCCCCATCGCTTTTGAATGAGATGAGAAATGTGAGTGTACACATTGTTTGGCTGAGTAGTTAATATATTTTTTCCCTCTTCAAGGATTTTGTCTGTCCCAGATGTGACTCTGGCTTCATTGAGGAGGTGTCAGAAGACTCCAGGTAAAGTGCAGTAATGATGTTTAGATCAGCTGTTCTTAATACTGTATAACTGAGAAGTTTACTCTGGTTTATAAGCATCAAAATGCATGTGATGGTCACTGTAGTGGCAAACTTGGCTCTTAAGAGTTGTGTTTTTTAATTTTACACTGATACAAAATCAAACTATTTTCTTTCTTTTTTTTTCGGGACAGCACATCTTCATCCAGTGAAGAGGTATGTCCTTACAAATGGTACTTTGACATGAACAATCCTCTTTCTCTGAGGCTTTGTCTGATGTGTTGCTTCTCTGGTCTTTCTCCAAGTTATGGCAGCTGGTGTATATGGAGCGTTCTGCTCTGCTGTCGCATCCGCCCTCCTCAGAGTCTAACTCAGACAGTGAGCAGGTACCTGCAGATCAGAGGAGTCCTCCTGTTTCGTCAGACTCTGCAGAAGAGTGGTCACCAAGGCCTGCAATGGAAGGGTACTTGGACATGGAACACAGAAACTGTCCTGATAGAGCATATATATTTTTATTTATATTCATGTCTTGTGATTTACAGTACAGTTCAATAATACACATATATATATATGTAAGTGTATTATCAGCTATAATTTTCATTGTAACTACAGGATGAGAAGTTTCAACACGTTTGAATGTTTTTTTTATTTATAATATATATAAAATATGACTGAACATGTTAAAGTTAAAGCCCACAAGGGAAAGTACAAGTGAATAAGACATAACTACTTTATGGTTATGAACTTAAATTGATGAGTAGGACTACTAAAAGCTCCCTAATTTACTCTGTGGGTTAGGTGTGAATAGACTAGAACCTCTATCGTGGAAGAATAATAGCAGAATGACATGAAAATCACCTGAGTTCAAATGTGCCTGAAATAGAAAAATAAGCTAAATGAATTACCTAATTAAGAGATGCACACCTTTAGGGTCCCTACAAAACATGTACAACATTTCATCGAATTCTGTGTTTTTTGAGGCCATGTGGACAGACCATAACCTCGTTATGTACGGACTGACAGGGGTAACCCTATTTACCCTCTTGGGCATAAAAAATACCAAATAGTGTTCATGGGGATATGCCCTCAAGTAATGATATAATACGAGCATCTCCAAATCATTCTTCATGTTGCTTAAAAGTGCAGCCAAAGGAATCCTGCTCCTGTTTTGTCTCAGTATCAGACTCACTGTACGTACACTATGCTCTATAACATCCCTAATCTGTTCTGTACATTTTGACTGAAGAGAGCAGCTGCATGCATCTGTTCATTTAGAAAAAAGAAAAAGAAATTCAACTGCGTATACAGTAACATATGTCTTGAAGGCACACTAAAGCAGACATCTTTGCTGTCTGTTGTTGCCCTCTCCAGGATTGTGCAGCAGTTCTTGGCTGGCCTGTTTGCCAACAATGGAAGCCCTGGTGCTGTACCAGCTACACTGTAAACACATTTTAACTTTTGATTCACAACATTTACTTTTGATTTCATCTCACATAGCTTTCCAACCTCTCTCTCTCTCTCTTCTGCTCTCTTTCTGTTTGTCTCCCTGAGCCAGCATGCTACATTTGAATGGAAACCCTGGAGATTATGTGTGGGGTCAAGGAGGTCTGGATGCTGTCATCACAGAGGTCAGTGGTATCAGGGGTATTGATTTCTCAGCATTGTGGCTTCATCATTTGTTTGAGCATGGTTTCCTTCTTCCCTTTCAACTTTTTTTTATTGTAAGAGAACTATTTTCATATTTCCTAATCCAGTCTTGACACCTACATCTGCTGTGGTCTAGAGAATGACTCTCTTTTACTGCTTCTCTTTCCCTCTCCGCCTCTCATTTCTCCTCCTGTGTATCCTTGCAGAGTTCATACAGTACAAGTCAAATCCCCTCAAGGCCCAGTTATCTCTTAGCAGCTTCAAACAAGTCGTAATAGATGACTTGCCTATCATTACTCTTTGTTTCTTCTTCCACTTGCCCGTAGTTGTTAGGGCAGTTGGAGAACACAGGTCCACCTCCTGCAGAAAAGGAGATGATCTCATCCCTGCCAACAGTTTGCATCTCTCAAGAACAGACAGGTAATGATACCAGCATGGAGACATACACTATAAGTTCCTCCAATCTTTCTTTTCCTCCTATCCCTCCTCTCCTTGCATACCTTTTTCTATCCCCCCATCCCTTTGTCTGCCCTTTCCTTACCCTGTCTTTTATTCCCTTCTCTCATGTTTCTTTTTCTTCTCCTAACTTTATTTTACCTCCTCTTTTATGCTCTCTATCCATTTTGCTTTACCTCTTCCTTACTTTCTTGTCCTTATCTTGTCTCTCCTTGCCACGTCTTTTCTTTTTTCCTCCTCTCTTTTCGTCCCTTCCCACCTTTCCTCCCGCTGCCTTCTCATTAACTCCTCATAACTATGCTTCCCTCATCCTATCTTTTTTTGCCCTTCCTGCATTATATATTTTCTTTTGTGTAACTTCATTTTGTCCTCTGATCTTTTTTCCCTCCTACTCCATCATAGCTTCTTTCCTCTCTCTCATCCTTTCCTGAACGCCACTTTGCAATCTTTTCTCTCATTCCTACATATTTATTGTCCTCCCCCTTTTCTTCCTTACCTTTAACGTAACTCTCTCCTTATATCTTTCATTCCTCCCTCCTCTCCTTTCCTTCTCATGTATTTCCTTTCCTCCTCCTGTCTCTCCATCTCCCTACTTTTTCCCTCCCTCTCATGTTTAATTTTGTTTTGCAATCTCTCCTTCCCTCCTCTTATTTACACCCCTCATTATAATGAAATTGTTCATTACTGACCAGTCATAGAGCACAAGGTAAAATCTTTTAGAGCTATGACTTATTGTAAAGTAGCATAAAATCTGCTAAAACACCATTGAACTGGCTCGGCTGCATGAAATGACAGAGGACTACATTACAACTCCATTACTGTGTTACATTGTAATTACCTATAGGACTGTCTGAGGTGCAATGAATCATTACGTTTTTATAACTGTGTTTCTGTATCTACTGCTCCCTCCTGCTCCTGTCCATTCCTCTCATACCTCCTTTTTCTGTTTGTCTTGTTTTTCTCCCCCCAGACTGCAAACTGGAGTGTCCAGTTTGTAGGGAGGAGTACTCATTAGGGGAATCCGTCAGGAAGCTACCTTGCCTCCATTACTTTCATTGGGAATGTATAGTGCCTTGGCTGGAGCGGGTAAGGACGAGGAGTGGATGTGGTCAGTGGGCTGAAGGGATGATTTAAGAGTGTGTCACACATCTTGAGGGCTGTGGCAACAACACAGAAACCTTTTACAGAAGAGTATACGATGCTTTCTGTTCTCATATCACTGACTTTGTTGCCTGCAGATTAATCAGTTTCTCTCTCCCTGCCACAGCATGATACCTGCCCAGTGTGCCGAAAAAGGCTTGACGGTGTCAACAACAATCCCCCTCCAACTTCAGAACCCTCAGAAGAGCCGTCTGTCAGGACAGAGCAGCAGGAGAGGCAGGCGAGCTGAGAAACGGGCCAAGAAACTCTACCTCCTTACTGTTTTCAAGAAACACATCTCTCACCTCAGCTCAATCCCTCACCCACTTGCACTGACTGCTTTTAAATATCAATAAATGCATCACAGTCTGAATTTGAACCTTCATCTCTCATTTGCTTCATTCATTTCCGCTAAGGACCTTAATGTTTTCTACACCAACATCTTCTCTATTTTAAGCTACACCACAACCACAAATGGACCCTGTGGTTTGCTGAAAATGTGGAAGTGTCCTTCTCACTACACTGCCCTCTGAGGTGTTCTCCCGAATGGCTGACTGAAAAGTCATGAACTAATCACTACTGAGCTGCCAGAGGTCACCAAAATGATGGGAATTCATGCAGTTACGAAATAACACTATTGCATCAAAACTCTTGTTAAGACAATTTCCAAATGCAGTATATTCTGTGGGCCCACTATGACTCAGGTTAATCTCTCTGTCTAAAACTGTTATTAAAGTCTAACCCTGTGATCCTGTGATACCTTACCCTCTGCAGTTTCTTCCGTCTCTCTAATCATGAGCAATTCTGAGACAGATATTCACGTTCAAATTTGAGATTTTTATGAGTCTACCAACCAATCTGTTTAATAATCTGTTTGGTTAATGTGTCCGTTTTACATTTCTTTGTGTGGTCAGCACTGTTGCAGCTGCTTAAAAGATGACAGGTATTATTTTGTCAAATCTTTTATCTCAATGCAATAAAAAAGTTAACTTGAATACAAATACTTGAAAATATATATATATATATGTATATATATATATATGTAGAATACATATACATTACATACAGAACATTTGATCACCTGTTCCCATTCCTGATGCCTATCAGTGATTAAGTTTAATGCAACTCTGTCTATGGTGTTTTGAGTTAAATTGCTGCCCTTAGAGTTTATGCAATGTTGAAGAAAATAAAAAAAATCATGGATCCACCCCTTTATCTGGATCTACTCCAACATTTGATCAATTCTTGCTTGCTGCATGACCAATCGTTCCACCAAGTTTAATCAAAATCTGTCCTGTAGTTGCAGAATAGCTGGAAATGTTGAAAAGCACTGTCTACCAGTGTTAAAGAAAGAGAGAAAAACTGTCCCTGAATTTGCCTCTTTATATGGATCCAGTTCGAAATTTAATGGGGTTCCTTTCAAAATGGGGTTCTTCCCCATCAAATGCCCAACCCTCCCACCAAGTTTCCTGAAAATCTGTCAAGTAGTGTCTGTGTAATCCTGCTCATCGCCATACAAACAAAAAAAACAAACAGGTCACTTTACCTGGGTGGAGGTAATAAGCCCTACCAGAATAGCATAGGTAACTATTGTTTTAAAGCTAAACACAATCTATGATAAAGCACTTATTTTCATTATTGAATATTTTGAGATGTATCAATCAATCATGCATTTTACAAATTGGAAAAAAAACTATTTAAAAATGACGTAAAGGAGAAAAGGAGTAAACATTTAAGAAACTGAAACTATAAATCTTAATTTTGCTGTGAAATAAAAAAGGTTGCACATTAACGCAATATAGTCGACAACTCCTTTCAGCGCCAGCAAAACAGCAAAACATCCTTATAGTGCCGAATAATTTACAGTATTTATGGACTTCAGGGCCTGTCAATGTCTGCTGTAATGGTGTGACGACTCTTTGTAGCCGCCGAGGCCAGGCTCCGCCACTTTGACAGTCTGTTGCATACCAGTAAACACACCCTCGACCAGCCCAGAACACGGCTTCAGTCAGTGGTGACCAAAAATAGTGAAATAATGTAACACAGACATTTTTTGTTAAGCCAGAACCGCAGGAACCGCACACAACCGACATTTGCTCTCCGCTTCTCTCTTCTACTCCTCTCTACTCCCCTTCCCTCCCTCTCTTCTGCTCTCCCTTCCGCCCCTCTCGGCCCGTCCTCCTCCCTCCCTCCTCTCAGGGACTGAGAATGCCCGTGCTGTCCTGACATAGTAGCGATACGGGCTGAGCAGACATGGAGGCCCGATTGACGCGAGAGGCCCTTGCTGACACCTCTAGGCCCAGCCATCGGCGTGTCGGAGTGGATTATTGAGCATCTTGGGAGATATTACGGACACCAGTTGCTGTAAGGAAAAAGGGAATTTGTAGTGAGGAACAAGAAATAGAGGGAGATCCATTTCAGGTCTCTGTTGATTCAACGCAGCCGCCATTTTGTTGACAGTTAGTGTTTTTTTAATAACCTACACGGCGCATCTGTAATTTTATACCACTGGAATATAACTCGCCACATTTTCGCGTATGTGTTTCAGTCGATCTAAACTGTGCGTTTGTCTTTGAACCAACATTGGAAGATTTTTCTGGTTAAGCTGACTTGCTAGTGCATCGTTAGCCGTCGTAGCCGAGATGCAGTAATGTTAACACGAGTGCCTACGAGAATGTGACGGAGATGTAAGATTATGTACATCACTTGTCCAGGGTTGTGTCATATTCATTCATTTTACACAAATACTTTGAAAGCTGTGTGCGTTTGCGACTCCATTTCAGCTTAAATTTAGTATAAATTAAAGCTATGCTGGACGAAATTTTCTTTAATCGTCCTCAAACAGGCTGCTGATATATGGCTAGTTAGCCGCTGCCAGTACCATTGATACAAAATGTAGCACAGGCTGTCTATTATTGGACGGATGGTAACTACTAGCTTGTTACAAAATAAACACAAGTCGTTGATAATACACGGGTTATGTAAAGCGGAAATCATTCACACCATCCACATTAATATTACTTTACCACCATGCCTGTTATTCTAAATATTATTGATATACATTTATTCGGGAATGCTTGGCATGCTATTACTCCGCGTACACAAGCGCAACTTTGTGTTTTGAAGGTGGCAATGTTAACGTCAATCAATTTTTGCACATTGTCAGGAGCTGTGTGCAGTGATTCAGATTTATTTGTCTCTATCTTGCCTTCAAATTAGCTACCTTACGTTATTTGGCACATCCAAAAACAGCACAAACATTTGTTATTGATTACACTCATTTCAGATTGTTGCTTTCTTAAACACAGTGTCGGTCAGGCCTACATTTGACATTTTTCATGTTTTGATTCTGATAATTCAGCACTTGGAGAATATACTATGTGGCCACCACGTTGATGCATACGAAGGGAGTAAACAGATCCAAATAATGTGAAGACAGTTTCTGGACAATTACACAGGTGAGTTGATCTATGATACATTTCAATATATTTGCTTATTTAATTGTTGTTGACATAACAGTGTAGGTTCATTGAATCAGATTGCTTGCTGTTCCTGTCTCGTCAGTCCCTTCGGCAGGTTTTAAGTCTGTTTACCCACGAGTGGATGTTGCGTAAAATTATTGCTCGACTGCATGCGTTGCCGTGTCAGCTTAATGGCTTTCAAGAACTGCAAGAGCATGTATCTGAGACCGGATTTCCTTTTGATTGAAACGGTAATTATGATTATGACTAAACATGGATGACTCTGCTGATGTAGTACTAGTACTCGCAGTAAAATTGAGAGTGATCTCTTCTCAGACTCGACATTTATTCCCTTTAAGGGGCGGTGTTGAGTGAACAGCAAACTGAAAGCAGACAACGTTTTGGGTTTGTTCAGCCCTCCGCGGATGAACCACGTTTTTGCGTAACATCAAGGAAAATGTAATCAATTCAAATGTTACAGGCACATTTTATGCTCTCGGTTTTAAGCCCCTGAATAACACGACATGAGCTTCAGTGAGCTGCCACAGACTGAGGATGACAGACACCTGTCATTCCAGTCCGAATAATTATATCCTTTACTATAATTTGTTTATCTTTTAGCTTTAAATATTATAATAGCTCTTTCGTTTAAGGTAACTGTGTGCTACTATTATTTTTGATCACTTAAGTGGTTGTATGCTTTAAACTAATGGTAGTAGTAAAGGAATTTGGCACCTTTCCCCCAGAGCACGGCTCTGTGCTATTACCAATTGAGCAAAAGCCCTGGAAATGATCTGAGGGCAGACGCCAGTCCTCCCGTGAAAGATGTGGGGGTGGGCGGGTTGGATACTATTGCTATGGCCAAAGGGAAATCAGCAGTTATGAACAACGTGTGCAAAAGTGAGGAGGGAGTGAAAGGAGGGAGGGAATAAGGGGAAAGAAATGGGAGGGGGCGCGGGAAGTTGTTTACTACGTTCCTGCCTTCTCTGACATTACTTAGCTTGTTGGTCTGATATTGATTATTGATTCTCTTTTTCATTTTAATATCTGACACCTTTCCTTGTTTTATTTACCTCTTTTCCTGCTTAAACCTCTGGTTGTTACTCTGAAAGTAAAAGCAAATGACAGACAGACATGGCTGATATCTATCTGTCTTCTAAAGCTGATTTGCCTTTATTCCGTTCTTTTGCAGTAAGAAAACAACAACTAAATGACTCCAGTGTTGTCTTAATGCCTTTGTAATGCCAGACATGAAAATGAAGTGTTGAGGCTTATCAATCAAAGTTGAGAGAGTATTTAGGCAGACTATGAGATCATTTACAGGAGAACAAGTGTTAGTACACGGCCTTCCTTTACTATTTAGAGGTGAGAGAAAAGTTTTGACTCTCTGGCATGCCTTTTTTGTATACTTTTGTCAGTAGACTTTCACAGAGTTAGATATTACAATTGGCTTTTTTTTTGCCATAGCCACTGTTAGGCAGTGTAAGCAGCTAGTATTTCTCTGAGTGTTTGGTAAGGAAATTTTTCACTCTTTGAAAGAAGGACACGCGGAACCATTTGGGGTGGTGGTTGCAGTGTGTTTTTGAATAAAGTAGGAACATAGTGACACAACTTGCGCTGTTACTACCGCTCTCCAAATTTGCAAAATAGAATCAGGAAGAGGGTGGAAAAGCTTGAATAAAAAGGGTGAAAGAACACAGAGATTGATGGAGTGCTACAGAAAAGAGGGAGGTGTGATCTGAGTGTGGTATGTGTAGCGAGGGGGAGCCCGCAGTTCTGAGACGAAATGGAGTGAGTAATTGAAGTAAACACAGAAGTCCACAGAAAAAAGGCACGGGGGAACAACCGGCCAGACTCCAAAAATTGGACTGTGTTTATTGTGTGGTTCAACAGAAAAACTCTTCTACTGTTTTCCACAGTCATATTCCAAAATAAACACAGTCTAGGACCCTGTGTAGTGCTGGTTCTTTTTTTTTTGTCTTCCTGTGACACTTTATTGATGTGACGATTTGTATGACTTTCTTGAGGCTCCATTAAGTGCCTGTTTTAGTGCTCTCCACTAATGTAGGGCACAGAGAAAACGCGGGCACGTTGACGCTCTATCACTCACTCTCAGTTGCTGCTGGCGGAGGCTGGGAAAGGCGGACGGATCCTCTGTCTAGTCCCAGAGGGCCGAATGTGCTGAGGTCACAGTTCTGAATTGCCTCCAAATGACTTCACCCAGAGAAAGCACCTGCTAGGGGGCGAATCCGCATTAAATCACTCAGTGGCCACAGGGAGCTGTAGACAACTTCACTGAATTGGGCTGTCCTCTAAGGAGCACAATTAAGAAACATGCTGCTCTCTGCTGTTGCTGTGCTAGCATAGAGGATGAACAGTTTGCCACTATCCTAGACACCTGCTTTTACTGCAGCTAATGAGACAACTAAAAGGGTTGCTCATTTTGCATCTTCCCCTGTAACACCTCAGAAGGATCTGGCAGTGCTGTGGGACTATTGATTCTGGATCACATGGGCTTGGCTGTTCTCAGGTGGACAATTCAGAGTCCTTGAGCCTAAGGTTGCATTTCTCTGGGCCTTAGCTGTGTAAGTAGGTCACAGATTGTTATAGGTTATAAGGACGAACACACCATAAAAAGTCACCTAGACAGGAGGAAGGACAGCGTCTAACCAAATAGGCGATAAAAATTGTTGCCGTCCGTCTGCTTTTTACCATCATTCATTAAACATTACCGTTTTAAACTGTCAATGCGTGGTTGATGTTCTGTGCTGCTGTTGCTAATGTAGATTTTTTTCTCTCCCTCTTCCCTCCCTTTCCTTCTGTGGCCCTGCTATACCTGTCTTTACGCCTACCATTGAAGGACGGAGAAAGAGGGCTGGACAGCTGAGGAAGGGACAGAAGCCACCTAAAAGCAAGGGGAGCTTCAACCTCACCGTTATCCCCCTTCCCCTTTTCCCCCTTTGACCCCCATCCCACCTCTGAACAAAAACTCTACCTGGTATCCACAGCATCCCCCTCCCTAGTAAACTTCCAATGGATCCGAAGAATCAGGGGGGGACTTCATCTCCACCCCCTCTTCTCTCAGGTGCCCCCACAGGAGAGAGAGAGAAGGAGGGAGGGGGTGGAAAAAAAGAAGACGATGAGGAGAAGAAGAGAGACAGAGAGAAGGAGGCAGCTGTCACCGGCTCTGCTGGGACAGGAGGGACAGGAGCAAGTGGGCCAGGAGGTGCCAGTGGTGACCAGTCCCATTTCTCCATTAAAGAGAGCAGTCTGTCTGAGGGCAATGTCAAACTTAAGATTGGCCTTCAAGCTAAACGCATGAAGAAACCTCCTAAAATCTTGGAGAATTATGTGTGTCGACCAGCCTTCAGGGCAACTGTGAGGCATACGGGGCGTGGAGGTGGCAGCGCTCGTGGAAACCGTACAGGGGCCACAAGTGATGTGCCTGGCAGTCAGAGCCAGACTCCTTCACAATGCAGGGAAAAAGAGAGGGAGAAGAGTCCCAGCGTCAACAAACCAGCCGCATCGTCTTCATCAACCCCCTCTGTTAAAGCGCCTACACCACCACCTCCTGCTCCTCCTCTTGCCAGCACTACCACCCTGTCACCCTCCCAAATGAATGGGAGTGCTCCAGCCAAACGGGTAAGTAGTGAGGACGTAGTAAATATATGTTTTTATTCAACAATTGATGCAGAATCAGCCAAATGTGAATATTCAGTCTTCATAGCAAACGTGTTTTATATATTTTCCATCTTACCTGTAGTGGTTTTTATCCATCTAGATTTTTTGGTGTGAGTTGCCCAGTTTAGAAATACACTATGTGTGCTGTATGTCTGCCTTCTTTTGAATATAATGCAAGTGGTGCTCAATGTGCCAAAAAATACATTTGTTAAACCCAACAGCAATGTTTTTTTTGTTTCAACAATTATGACCCAGTTACTCAATATAATCCACAATATTTTTGTGAGTAGTTTCCTGTAGGAACTATTTTCTTTCTGTGTCACACAGCAGAAGGAAGCGTGCATCTACTCATGGCTGAGAGGGTAACTAACTAAGCTAGCCAATGTTACAGCTCAGCCGTTACATTAGCACCTTGTCCATCAGTAGATTCATGTTTCCTCTTATGGGCTTATGCTGTGTGGTTTGGTAGAAAGATAATGGTTCCCATATGAAATTACTAAAAACACGGTCTGTGGTTTATCTTGAGTGACAGGGTCATGATTTCGGGAAAGAGACGTTGTTTAGTTTTTGTACTTGGACCACTAAAAGCAAAGTACAATCTGTTCCAATATGTACTAGAGAAGGCAGCCATCTCTACAGCCGATATCTCACACCACCACAACAGTCTATGTGGATATATTGCACTATAAGTTAGAGGAAAAATATTTATTTTTGATTTTAGGGTGAACTGTCCCTTTAAAATGTTAAAGTTACTCATCAGTAAATCTGTGGTCCAAAACAAGGTTACCCCAGTAATCACCATATTATTGCACTGATAAATAGCAGAGCATAAATTGTTCTTTGGTTTTCTTTGTGTTCTCTGTTGGTCTGTCTCCATTCATCATGCACCACCCCCTCCACCCACCTCCATCTATATCGTCCGTCCTCTGTCCCTGCCTGGCCATGTCCTCTCCACCCCCCTCCGCTGTGTGACCCCTCTCTCTAGCTCTCTCGCTTTGTCCCCAATCTGACCCTGATAAGTGTTATTGAGTTGAATGTAACTTCCCCCCTGGGCATGCCCGGGAAGCTGCATTTATACAAAATACTATCAATGGTTTGTAGTTTGTACAGGGATATAGAAACCTACTTCTGATTGTTCAAGTGTTGTGAATACATCCATTAGACACTGGGCAGTGTATTTCTTACATGTAATAATTATTCCTCAGTTGCCACATTTTAGTTCTCATCAATCACTTACTATCTTGTTTTTTTTTTTCTTTGTCTTTTTGGCAGGGTTCACCAAAGATGGATTGTAAGTCTGATCCAAAGCCAGATGTGAAAGCAGCCAGCATTACATCTGAGAGGCCCCTTAACCCTCACCGCCCTACACCGGACAGCAAAACTCATCCCTCTGGGAAGAAAACACCAACTCTACAACCCAGTCCTCGGACTTCTTCACCTTCTCCACCCATACCTGCATCAAAAGAACCCAGCTTTGAAGGTGTTAAACATCCTCAGTACACTTACAGCACTGAAAGTCAGAGAGACAAGGACAAGGGTGTTCAAAATTGGGGAGCACCCACTGTCACAGAGAAATTAGCTCAACTCATTGCAACTTGCCCGCCATCAAAAAACCCCAAGCCAACCAAACCGGCAAAGATTGACCCTGCTCCTCCTCTCCCAAGCTCAGGCTTTATGGCCCCCACAGCCAAGCAACGAGACAGGGCTATGGCCAATAGGAACACATATTCAAGAATGGTACACCTTTCTCCTCCACCTCCTGTATCACGGCCACCTGGGCGGCCCTATGGTTCTCGAAACAAAGACAGTCTTATGGAAAATTCACCCACCATGACACCGCTGAGGAAGGAGGACACAGAAGGGCATGGGAAAGCTTGTAGCAGCAGCGTTAACAACATCAACAGCAGCAGCAACAGCAGTAGTCGCAGCAACAGCCCAGCACTGACGTATGGTAATAACCGCCTCTCAGCCATGTCAAAGGACAGTAACAATGACAACAGCAACAGTAGCATTTCTAAGCCACAGTCACATCCAGCTCACTGCCTACCCCACACCACATCTTCGCCATCTTGTCCCATTTCATCCTCTTTCACCACCTCAGCTGAGCAAAAGACAGTGAGTGCAGTGAGCCACCTAGGTTCCCCTGCTCCATCACAAGGACACCATGCACGAGAGAGTCCTGCCTTGGCAGAGGAAAGCAGTGCAAGTGAGATGGAGCAGGACAGGGAAAGCCCCAGAGACTTAACCAAGTGCCCCCCTCCAACAGGAACAGGAAAGCCAGAAGGTAAAGACAAGGGGGCTAGTAATCAGTCATTGCGAGTTGAGAGAGGGAAGAGCTCAAGTCCAAGTAAACGCAGTCCCAACAGGGATAATTGCCGACCAGGTCGGGCTAGCTGTCCCCCTGAGCCTTTAAGACAAAGAGCACCTTCTTCACCAGAGCCAGACGGTGAAGAAAACCCACAAACGCCTCTTAGAGATGACTCTCCTGATTCATCTGTAGACTCTCCTGCAGAGCAGGACAACAAACCCCTTAAAAAACGCAGAGGAAGGAAGCCCCGCTGGACCCGTGTCATGAATAAAACGCAGAGTTACAGAGCAGGCCAGGACAGTCCCTATGACCAGAGCAAAACCAACTTGCCTTTATCCTCAAGCTTGGAAACACCATCACCACCGGTAAAAAGACCTGTGGGCAGGCCTCCTAACCCAAATAAGGTCAAACTAAATCCTGTGCCTCAAAGTCCAACGTCACAGCTCTTCACCTCCCAGCCTAAGAAAAGGGGAAGACCGAAGTCTAAAATGCCAAGGCTTGATGCCCCAGTCCGTGGGTGTTTGCCTAACAAGTTGGCTCCTTCGAAGGTCTTTTCATCTTTATTGAAGTCCAAAGAGGAACAGGACCCCCCTGTTCTTCACCCTGAGGTAGACCTGAACCCCCCTAAACCTATGCCTAGAAAACGTGGACGCCCAAAGCGCCTTCCTCCTACCTTACCCCAGGAAGGTCAGCCCCCAACATTGGCTCCAGAGTCAGGAGACATGGGAGACAAACTGTTCCGCAGTAAAGGAAATGGACAGCTTATTATGAAAACTATTATAGGCAAAATCAATAAGATGAAAAGTATGAAACGAAAGCGTATTCTCAGTCAAATATTGTTAGGTCCAAGAACAGAAGATACCCCTAAAGGCACCACCGGAGGGGTGGTTGGCTCTGTGGAAGCTGCAACCCAATCATTGTCCTCCCTGGCTGCTTCTTTTGGGGGAAAGCTTGGGCCACAAATTAATGTCAGTAAAAAGGGCACAATATACATGGGGAAGAGGAGAGGTCGTAAACCAAAAGCAATGACTAATGCCACAGCCACAACACCACCACCAGACACCTTCCTATCCCCAAGCACCACCTCCCCTCTCCATCACCACCAATCACAGTCCCAGCAACCGCACCCTCTCTCCTCTTCAGAGGTCTTTCCCTCTCCTTCCCTCTCACAGTCTAGTGGAGGCCACAGTCCCATCAGTGATGCCAGCTTTGTGGAGCCAGGCTCAGTGCACTTTCCTGGTCACTCACACTATTCTAACCCCCATCATAGTCACAACACTTTCTCCTTTCCTCCCCCAACCTTTTCAGCCCCTAATCCTCGCACCCCAGGGCTGGGCTCAATGTCATCATCTATGGTCACAGCTTCCCAGAAAAAGTCATCTTGCCGTGGATACCATCACCACCACCACCATTACCGGCAGCACTACCATTACCATAAGCTTTCTCCTCCCAGGCCACTCCATCCCACGTCCCCTGCCCCCCTAAGTGAGCTCAAAGAAGCCACTCCATCACCAGTCAGTGAGTCACACAGTGAGGAGACAGTGCCCAGTGACAGTGGTATAGGAACAGACAATAACAGCACCTCGGATCGTGGAGAGAAAGCTGGAGGGGCAGGTGGCTTAGGGGGCATTGGGATTCCACCAGGGATAGGGAGTGGATTATTAATACCAGGGGTCATCGGTTCAGCTATGGGTCCAGGGATGGGCCTTAATTCCAGAGGCAGGCGGCGACACTCCACTGTGCTCATGGAACATACCTCACCCTCTCCATCACCCCATGGGGCAAGGGCATCTCCTGATCCCCGGCGACCTCACCCAGCAGCTCCTGCCTCCTCTTTGATAGGACATAAGGAAAAACATAAGCACAAGTGTAAACGCCGCAGCCACGGGTGCCCTGGCTATGACAAACTAAAAAGACAGAAACGGAAACGGAAGAAGAAGTACTTGCAGCTGCGCTCTCGGCGGCATGACCCAGACTTCCTCGCTGAGCTTGATGAGATTGTTGTGAGACTGAGTGAAATACGGATAGCACACCGTACCACAGGGCACAGGCTTGGCAGTGGAATAGGCATAGCAGCAGGGACAAATAGAATGCCAGGAGTGGGGAGTAGGCCCGGTGGTGGCATAGGAGGCACAGGTGGCCCTCCTCCACATCATTATGTGCACAGGGATATCCTGCCCACAATCTTCAGGGTTAACTTTGGCAGCTTCTACTCCCATCCTGCATACTCCTGTGACCCACTGCACTATGTTCGTAAACCAGACATGAAGAAGAAAAGGGGACGGCCTCCCAAACTGAGGGAGTCAATGTCTGAGGTTCCCTTTGTACCAGGGCTTGGATTCCCACTCTCCAGTGGAGGCTTCTACCACCCCTCCTACAGCGTTCCCTACTCCTCTGGGCCCCTGGGGTTGGGCTATTACAGAGGCTATCCTCCAGCTAGTGCTCTGTATCCCCACCCACACCACCAGTCACCCCATACAGCCCAATCCCACCACTCTCACCATTCACCATCTTTCCCCCCACCTCCCTCGACATCTTACATGCATCACCACCACCCTTCACATCTCCTGCTGAACCCCTCTAAATTTCACAAGAAAAAACATAAGCTGCTTAGGCAGGAATACCTGGGAGGTGGAAGGTCACCTGTCCTGTACCCACCTATGTCTTCTGAGCTTTCCTTCAACTGGCACCACAAACATAAACACAGACACAAACACAGAGAACGTTGTCCTGAGGAGGAAAGAGAGGAAGCTGCAAGAGGAGGGACAGAGAATCGGGCTGGTGCAGGAATTTCTGACAGTGGAGCATCAGGGAAAGGAGAGAGAGTTAGCAGTTTAGGAATGACAGAGTCGTTACAACGCTGCCGCTTTGGACAAGACACCTCCAGCATCAGTGCCAGCAAGCAAGTTAATGCCACTTCTGCCAACTCCCCTTCTTCCTCATCCTCATCTGCAGAAAGGTACAAGCGCAAAGAGAGCTCCATGTCCTGTCTAGGCCCGTCCAAGCTTGCGCTGGGCAGCACCTCAAAAGGCCATCACCCAGTAGAGTCCTGGTTCAGGATGGGCAGCTCTAAGGCAGACTACTCAAAGCTTTCACGGAGTCATGTGGCACCTGGCCAGAGTCCCTTCTCAGACGGACGGGCTGAGGACCCAGCAGGCTGTTCAGACAGTGAGGATGAGGAGATTTTGACTCCCACGGAGGATGTAGAGCCCGGAGCCCATGATTCTCCACACCTTACAAATTTGTTTACCTCTGCTCTCAACCGCACTACACTGAAAGGGGGCAGGAGCAGAAAGACTGAGGTAGTCCCAGAGAACTCCAGCTTTTCCTGCATTGACAGGCAGATGAGGAAAGACCACTCAGCATCAGCAGAGAGGAGAGGTAAATGTTTCTGTATGCGTGGGCTGTTTACAGCAGTGCATCCACAGATAAACTGACAAACAAATCAGTTTAAAATAAAGAGAAGATGGTATAGTAACATTTTAAAAATGGTAGGAAACAGTTTATATACAGTACCAGTCAAAAATTTGGACACAGTTTCCCCATTCAGGTTGATGGGAAGGTATGTCCAAACTATTGGCTGGTACTGTATATTTTTTGATTTACCATTTGTTGCGCTGAATCTCATGTCAATAATGTATCCCTATATGCTTTTGAGTGTGAAGGGATATTCAGCACAGAAAATCTTTTGACCTGAGTTAAATTTGAGTTAGTTGTGAACCAAATATAATATCTCAATACAATTCTAATGCAGTTGTATCAAGAATCCTGTGGCTGAATATAATTGGCTAATGTCTAATGAGCTAAATGGCTTGACACAGCTATAGTAAAGTTGTCACAGTGTGCAATAAATTAGACCCAGCGCTGATTCTAGAATTATGCATTTTGGTTTGTTGCCATAACCCTTTCCAGGCACTGCTATATGGCACAGCAGTGGTGCTCATAAGTTATGTGTGATGTCTGATCAGGGAGGCCTGTGTGTCTCTTGAAAATCCTTCATAATGCTGAGAATCACTGGTAACTCGAATTATCCAGTTAGTTCAAACAACATTGGAGGTTTGTCTGTTCTGTCTCTAGCCATCTCAACTCGCCCCCATCTGTACAAAAAACAGTGAGAGGAATGGGGCACCTATTTTAGTGTAAAAAGTCCCCTTGAAAGAACATGACATCCCTATGCATGTGCTGTCTGACATTTGGTAGCTCTTACTAGTGGTTACAGGCTTGGCCAAAAAAAAAGAAAAAAAGCATGTGTAATGACTTAAACCGGCTCCTTGGTGAGTGTGGATGGCTGCAGTTGGCCACAGTTGATACAGCATTCCTGCCAGAGCCAAACGGGTGGAGTGTTTTGTTAACATGCTATATTTAGGAGACATTTCCCTCTAAAGCCCATAACGTGAGGCTCAGTCCTGCCCATCAGTACACCCAGCACCTGGGATGAGTTTATGCTGCTGATGTATGACCAAGTTCCTCAGCAACAGTCTTACTTCATCAGTTTGATTACGAATGCCCCCTACCAAGACTAATGTGCTTGTGTCTGAGTGTGTGAGTAATGTTAGGGTCATTGTTTTGTATGCAAGTACCACCTGACATTTTTGTGCATGTTAGTAAGTGAGATTGGAAGCCGAGGAAAATCACGCCAGGGGGTAATCCTGGATTAGAGCCCTGGACTCGGGGTTCAAACAGCGGTCGCAGACTGCACCGTAGAGTTGGAGTTGGCCAAGGGTGGAGACTGGACTGACACACAAGATAAATGAGGAATTATGGAAGTAGGTAGATGCATACTGACAGAGGAGTAGAGTTGCATCTTGGGAAAAGGACTGACTGTAAGGGAGGCCAAACATAAGGTCTAAAGGAGAAAGATTTCCAAAATTTCCAAGCCAGCAAAAGGAAATACTTCTGTTAAGTTCTGTTTAATACGTCTTTTTGACACTATGCATGATAACACATCATGACCAATGGGAACAGGGCAGTATTTTGCCCTCTCTGGTAAGCTGGTTAATCGGTCATCCCTCTTTGACCCTGTCTAACCCGGGGACTTGGAGTACATATGTGGGCTCTGTGATCTCACTGTGTCTAGGACATGCGGGAGGAACCTCTTTTACTGAGCCTGGATTCAAATATAAAGGGAAGACAGGTTTTCCAAGGTCAGGGAAGAGGAAGAGGGAGTCAAAATAATGAGGCAAAAGGGAGCAATTTTAATGAGAAAGAGAAGAAGTCAGAGGAAGATGGGTTGTCAATCGTTTAAGTTGTAAGTCAGTGATGGACTGTCATTCAGTTTCATGCAGAGCATGAATAGTAAAAAAAAAAAAAATCAATTTCACCTGTCCCCTTATCTTACCAAACACCTTTTTGGGACACATTGCCCATTGTGCCACATAGTTAAGACAGTCACTGGTCAGTATCACAGTTTGAATGAGTGTCTGAATCTTCATTGTCTCAGTTGTTCAATGCCACAATACTAATAATATATTGTATGCTGTGTGCATTTATACTTAGAGCTACATATGTAGAACACATTTTCTATTTCTTTGGCTAGGTTCATCGGCTATCCAGAGTAGAGGTGTTGCCCTCTCAACTTCTGAAGGGCCCGAAGGATCCCTGCACCACCGGCAGCAGCACCATCACCAACCTTCTCTGTTTCACTCCCACGGCTCTGCTTCCTCCTCCTGCCTCTCCCCCTCTCAGGACTGTTGCCTGGATGCCTCCCTGCCCCACCTCTCCCATCGGGCACAGCCATCCAAACACAGGCTGCATCACGTCAACAAAATCCTGCGTGCCAAGAAGCTGCAGAGACAGGCTCGCACAGGAAACAACGTGGTGAAGAAGAGGGGCCCTGGACGTCCTAGAAAGCACCCTTTACCCTCCCCACCGCCATCCCCACCACCAGTGGTCGAGTTGAATCAGACCCGGCAGAGGGACAGAGGGGGGGAACGGCCAGCCGGGGGAAGAGGGCAGGAGGGGGACACTGTGACGGATGCCATTGAGTCAGTAGTCCAGGGCCAGTGTAGAAAAGGTCAGAAGAGGAAGCACTGGGACAAAGATGGGGATGAGGATGAGGAGGAGGACGAAGAGGACGGGGAAGTAGAAGATACTGAGGAGCGATTGCTAGACAGAGAGGAGAACCTTGGCTACCTGATGGCAAGGCCTAGAGCTGGTGCGGGAAGAAGCTGGTTCACACAGGATGAGCTCCAGCACTTTCGTGGGTAAGCAGATTTTCACCACACTCTTGAATATGAACCTTTAGACCTAAAAGTCTCAGCTGGGGACATTGTCACAAATTTACAGTGAGTACTAATTTTAAGAATCAGTGTTGATACTAAACATTAAGTTACCCTTAAGTCATGGTTCTATTAATAGCTCAGTGGAAAGCAAACCAGATGGCCAGTGCTCCCAGGAACGCCCAGACACCGTCTGCAGGGAACAAGCTCCACCCATGCCCATAACCAGCCAACGTGAAAAGAGATCAGCGAGACCTCCAAAGAAGAAGTTCCAGAAGGCGGGGCTTTACTCTGATGTGTACAAGACTGAAGAGTCAGTTCCAATGAAAGCTAAATTTCTTTTTTTGCCTCTGATATCGATGTTTCTTTTAGATCAATGCATCATAATACAGCTATCCTGGAGTGAACTGCCTTTACATTTTAACATTCTCTGTACCACACCTTGCAGCCCCCGCAGTCAGCTTTTGCAGCTGAAGAAAGAGAAGCTGGAATACATACCTGGGGAACATGAGTATGGATTGTTTCCAGCTCCTATACATGTTGGTAAGGCTTATTCACTTTTTTTGTACTATTTTTAAGATACATGTGCTGAGCATGTTATTACTTTTAAATTGGACCAGTCTTCTAAAACATGCAACTAAGTCAAATATATTTTCAGATGCTAAGGGTTCGATTACGTCATATTTCTATATGGAAAGGCAAAACCTTGGTCTGTCTCATGAAACTGGATTAGTCAGAGTTTTGCTGATTAAAAGCCACTACTGCTCTTTTTTATTTGAGTCAGATATGGGGGGGCTTCTGGGCTTACTCATTAGTATCGAGATAACTAAACCTGTTTCCAGGAACAAGACTCTTCTTTTTGAGTTTATATGGGCTTATATTTTCAACTATAAGTTGAAAAACAAAAAAATGTTTCATCAAGAGGTCTAAATTCTTATTTACACACTAGTATGAGAATATTACTAAATTTATTGCAGTATGTATATGGTTGAAAATTGCTTCCTCTTAAATTTCAATTATATTTTTTTCTATAATTTCCATTGATTTGTTTTCCTCAGGGAAGTACCTGAGACAGAAGCGCATTGACTTCCAGTTGCCTTACGACATCTTATGGCTGTGGAAACATGATCAGGTAATCAATCATGTCGACTGCTTAGTGTTTTTTTAGGGTTTTTCCGAGCTAACAGTAAATTCAATAATGGGTAGTTTAAAAAGGTAGAGCCCCAGTGGAAGTATTTGCTTCTGTATGGGAACCCCTTTACGTTTACCACTCTGTTTTGTGTTTCAGCTTTACAAGAGGCCTGATGTCCCCCTCTATAAAAAGATCAGATCAAGTAAGTATTTCCTTCAGTGATCCAGCCAGAATGTAATTTATGGCCATCTATGTGCTTGCATTTCTTTGTTTTACTACCTTGGTTGCCTTGGTTTCTTTGACTGATGTCGTCCTGGATATAAATGATATTGTTTGCAAAACAGGAACTAAAAATATATGATGCTCTCATGCTCGTCACATTTGATGAGAGTGTCAGTAACTGTAAATGTAAAATGGTAATCCTCTTTCTTTTTTTTTATCACAGACGTCTATGTCGATGTGAAGCCTCTCTCTGGTTATGAAACAACTACATGCAGCTGTAGACCTCATGAAGACTCAACTGAAAAAGGCTGCCTGGATGATTGCCTGAATAGGTAAAGACAAATCATAGCATGCATGAGTCTGACCTTAGACAAATTTCCCATTGGAAACTACAATCTTTTCATACTTGATAAAGCATTTCTCAGGTTTAGTCATATGTTTTCACACACTATTGTTATTCGTTTTTTTTATGACACAATGGTCTCAAGTCTGGAGAATAGCCTCATTTTACATATTTAATGGCCTGTTTCCCTAGGATGAGTTTTGCTGAGTGCTCCCCCAGCACCTGTCCATGTACTGATCAGTGTGACAACCAGCGCATCCAAAGACATGAGTGGGTCCAGTGCCTAGAGCGGTTCCGTGCTGAGGGCAAGGGCTGGGGTATCCGCACCAAGGAGTCACTGCGTTCTGGACAGTTCATCATCGAGTATCTGGGGGAGGTTGTTAGCGAACAGGAGTTTAGGTGAGTTAATCGAGTCATGTGTTACGCATCAAATTCAAAAAGTCTATGGGATGTGAGGGGTTAGAATGTGCTGCTTCTGTATTTAGTGCTTTTCACTGCTCTTGTTCAAGACTTAATTTATCTTGACATGGAAATTAGTGACGGCCTCTCTTTAAATCTTCCATTCCCTCTTTCCTAACATATTTCAGGAGCCGTATGATGGAGCAGTACTTCTCCCACAGTGGCCAGTACTGTCTGAACCTGGATAGTGGCATGGTGATTGACAGCTACCGAATGGGCAATGAGGCACGCTTCATAAACCACAGCTGCGAACCCAACTGTGAGATGCAGAAGTGGTGGGTGTCATGGCAGCTTTAAACAAGTTCCCTCTAATGTCCTTGTCATGCTTCTGGATGTTCACCAAGACCCAGATTTGGCTAAGCCTTTTCAGGAGTGTTTATGAGCCACAAGTTAAGGGCAGATAATTGCGCTGTTTTCACTTGCACCCTGTAAGTGGTAATGTTAAAATAAGAGTAGGTTTTACCATACATAACATTTAATAAGGTTATGTTTACATGCAGTGTTACTCACCAAACTGCATTTTGTGTATCCTTGTTTGTCTGTGTTAAGTGCAATGGAGGGCTGGAGGTGTGCTTTGAGGTCTGTGTTTGATTGACAGCAGAGGGCGGGCTGCCAGAGTGTCTGACACACCATAGAGAGGAGAGGCAACACAGTTTTGTTATAGCTGCATGTCATTGACAGAGAGGGACTTGTTAGTAGTATTGACATTTGGATGTCTAGCCTGCAAACCAGTGTTTGTAGTGCGCTATTCCCAAGTGAATATTCGTTCAGAAAGTTAAGGTGCAGGACGAGACAAGTGTTCATGTTATAAATAAGGAGGGAACTTTAGCAGGAAAGCTATTGTGGATTATTGTTGGTCAAAGTCTGCAACCCTTGGGTTATCTGGTTGTATGATGGACATAAAAGAGGAAATATTAAAACATTTGAGTTTTTCCAAGTGACAAATGATTTACAGAGCAGATAGATGCATTGTTTACATCCATGTTAATTAGTATTCTTCTTCCCTATCTTTGTTGGGACATTGCAGCATATTTTGGTGTGTTACCGCCACCTGTAGATCAATAGAATAGTATGGCGCATGCACTCCTGTGCATGCATGTCCTCTAAAACTCCTGAGGGAACCTTTTAATGACTGTCAGCTACAATGACAGAATACATTATTAAAGAGGCAGACAATGTTAAAACAAGTGAAGCTGCTAATCTTGCTGGGTTGTTGCGAGAGGAGAGTGGGAGACGCTGATTGGAAAATGTTCCAGTCGGAAAATTCAGTACTATTTCTAAATGCTTCCATCATTTATGACTAACACATAGAAAAATACTAGCCCATTACCAAAGTGCTTTCAGTTAATTGCTGTCTGTTTGTGTGGCTGATGGTCCTGGTGAACTAGATAATTTCTTTTGTCTCTCTCTGAGGGAATAACACTGAGAATAGTTATAACACCAGAACAGAGGGAAGGATATTCAGCATACACATTTTCATTTTGCTATGGTATGATTCAAACACAGACAAAATTATTTGTTAACATTTACAAAGTTTTGCCATTGCAACTTTATTTTTGACTCCTTACTCTCTGTCACCAGAGCATAGAGGCTACACTACAGGTAACCACAGGTTTCATTGAGTCTTGTTGCTACAAATTGCAGTGTGCATAGAGTAATGCCTGCATATATGGGCCTTTTTAAATTATCTTATTTCAGAAATTCTTATTTTAATGTAGAAGTTTGTTACAGATAAGTCACAGTCTATGCTAGGCAATATTGTGGTGCCCTAGTTTGGATATCTTACACAAGCTCTAAAAGGGACACGTGTAGCAGGTGCACATCGTAGTAAATGCGAAAGCTCTGCCTCGAAGCCCCAACCTCATTAATGTGGTTGTGCAGCAGTAATCTGATGAGATCATCTTGGTCATTATCTGCCAGTGTTCAGACACCTAAATGACTTAAAGGCCGTGCACCACGCCAAAACAATTCACCGGTTTCCCGAGGGATTGTTCTCACAGCAGGACTAAATCCACTGCAATTGGAAACTTGGCTGATGAGAACTCCCTGTGCCAGACTTTTACAAGTGAAACCTAGTTGGGTTGTTCTTCAGATGTGGTTTTGCCTGTATAAAGTGAATCTGCAACACATGTCACCACAGTTTTAACCCTCAGAGGATTTGATTGCAGACAGTTAACAAACCTAAGAGAGGGGACTATCAAACTGCTCCCTGCCCTTCAGAATGGACCAGTTTATAATCTAGGACACTAGTTTGTGTATGTGTGTCTGTGCATGTGTGTGTGATGTAGAGTGGCTGGCCTTGAAATAAAAGACTCCACAAGGATGGAGGATTTTCAGCACAAAGCCTGACGAGTCATCCATCTTGTCACAGAAGAGAGATTGCATACAGCCGGGCCTTAGATACAGCTGTAGTGCCTGAAGACAATGCGCTGAACCAGCTTTTTACCACCATAGAAGGAATAAATTATCAAGTGACTGGCAAACAGAATAGTCTGATTTATTCTTAGAAGAATGTTGAAAAGCTGGAGTTTGGAGAGGGGAAACATAGGAATGAGGCTAGGTTTAGGGTTAGGGGGTTCAGCGATTGCCACATGGACACAATGAAAGCCAGGACTGTCCTCAAATCCTTTTGTCCTGATTTTAAAATGCCTTCATTTAATCGTTATTTTACAAGGGCTTTTTTTTATGCGTTGATTTAAGACGAGACAAAACTTGACTTCAAAAAGTCTTTTGCACTAAATTATATTTCCCAATATCCTTCAACTTTCCCACCATTTAACCTTGTTTTGTCACATTTACAGTAGATTAGTATGTGTCATTTATGCTTATTTATTTATTATATTGCCGATTTCCTTATGCTGTATTACTAAAAGTACAATTCATCAAGTGAAAGCTTGCTCCACTCACTCGACTTGGCTACGACTTCTCTCTCTTAGGTCGGTGAATGGGGTGTACAGAATCGGCCTCTTTGCTCTCAAGGAGATCACCAGTGGCACTGAACTCACCTATGACTACAACTTCCATTCCTTCAATACAGAAGAGCAGGTGAATCAGCAGCAACCATCTTAGACCTCCTCATTGAATAACACTTCAGATATATCATACTCAGAGCTATCATCACAGCTGTCTCTCTTTTCTCACTTTGAGAACTCATTGTTATTTGTTACACTTTATTTTTCTCTGCCCTACAGCAAGTGTGCAAGTGTGGATCAGAGAGTTGCCGGGGCATCATTGGAGGGAAGAGCCAGCGTATTAACGGCCTGCCTGGGAAGACGGGAGGGACTCGACGACTGGGTCGACTGAAGGAGAAGAGGAAGTCGAAGCACCAGCTCAAGAAACGAGTGCGTGATAAAAATGTTGAGACCTTGTGTTGGTATATGTCGGTGATTTCCATCAGGATCACGCTTCAATACAACTTTCTTCTCTCTTCAGGAGGAAGAGTCGAGTGACAGCAACAAGTTTTACCCTCATCTCATGAAGCCCATGTCCAACAGAGAGCGGTAAACATGCGCACACAAACTGACACGCAAGCAATACATCTATCAGATCTATCAAATATCAGAGCAATACACGACGCATGCTCGGCGCACACAGACACACGCCACCTTCACACTCGTGTGCTCTCTATGAATCATCAGGAACTTTGTGCTGAAGCACCGAGTGTTTCTCCTGAGGAACTGGGAGAAGATGAGGGAGAAACAGGAGCTGCTGAAGAGAGAAGGTGAAAGAGAGAGGGATGCCAGCAGCCTGTCTATATATACACGCTGGGGAGGAGTCATCCGTGACGATGGCAACATTAAGTCAGGTGAACAAACACGCTTAGAGGGGTGTAAATTTCTCCTAAACAATGCTCTGAACATGTAAATGAAATGGTGACTCTTAACACATAATGCTCGTGCTCCTTTTCCAGATGTGTTCCTGACACAGTTCTCGGCCCTGCAGACGTCGCGGTCGGTTCGCACACGGAGACTCGCCGCGGCAGAGGAAAACACAGAAGTCACACGCACTGCTCGCCTCGCGCACATCTTCAAGGAGATTTGTGACATGATCACCAGCTACAAGGGTTAGCATCTATATTGAGAATTATACTGTAGTTAACATTTTATGCGATGGTTTATTCTCATGAGTATGACCTCAAGCCTGACCTGAAGTCTGATCTGGCCTTTAAAATATATTTGTCAGCGACTTTGTGCTAATATCTAATATCGACTGAATGAAAAGGCTCTATGATTGAGAAATGTTGACAGCCATGTTTTTTTGTTTTTTTTGTCTTCCCCCAGATTCAGCTGGCCAGGCACTTGCTGCTCCCTTGGTGAACCTCCCATCCAGGAAGAGGTGAGTGTTAAAGTGCAAACCCTTATTTAGTCTGGTTCGTTCGACATGTAGTGTCACTGTGTTATCTCCACTATCAGTGCAGAGCACCCACATCATCTAACGGTTTAATGTTGTGCTACACGTTTCAGCCATGACAGAGTGTGCTTTGATTCTTGATCTACCATTGATAGTTATAACTCTTTGTCAAAACAATCTTATTGTTTTTCTTTGGCTACATAGGACTAACATTGTCTTCCTCTGGGACATGGTTTCCTCTGGGAGGCCCTTCAAATCTATATAGTCCCTGATTTAAAATGAGTTTTTTTTTAAAAATGTCCTGCTGTTTTTGTGTGCCATCAGGAACAGCCAGTACTATGAGAAGGTGTCTGACCCTCTGGACCTGAGCACCATCGAGAAGCAAATCCTCACTGGCCACTACAAGACGGTTGAAGCATTCGACACAGACATGCTCAAGGTGTTCCGCAATGCTGAGGTAGGCGGGTGTCCCATCAGTTGCTAACATTAATGTTACCCTGCTGTTTATGAAGAGAACTGCACAAAGAGCGTCTGTGTCTGTTTACATACATACATTCATTGCCCTGTCAGTTGAGCAGAACATGTCTCTGGAAGAAGAGCTGAGTATTTTAAAGGATGAGCTTAAGTAGTGAGAAATTATTGCCATTTGCGACCATAAAGTCCCAGGAACTATGGAGCTGTCACCTGAGGACCTGAACTCAGGACCCAAACAAGTAGCTAAAACTCACTTTTGACCATTTATATTTCCACCATATAGAATCCTGGAATCGTGAACATGAAGCAAATTAGTCCAACGGAACACTGGAACATTTTTCCCTCTCTCTGATCCACTTGCCACCACTCTTGACCACTGACACCCCCCCCAGTGCTCTGTTTGATCAGACAGCAGGATTAACAGCGTTCCCACAGGGTCTTATAAAGTCTTCAATTAAATAATCTGAATCTTAGGCCCTAAAAAGTCTAAAATACAAGGTCTTAAAATAAGTTTAGGTAGGTTTTGACTAGGTTAATTGTTTAACGCTACTCCGACAATACTCATTTAAATGTATTTAGATATTCCTTAAATTTAGGTCTTAAATTTAATTTATAATGGTCTTCAAAGGGTTTTAAAAAGTCTTCAGTTGAACTGAAACCTGCAGAAACCCTTCTCAAGTCTTACAGTTGTCTTAACAAGACAAGTTAACAAGACAAGTATGTCTTGTTAACTGCTGAACCATCACAGGAACATTTTTAAACTTGTAATTGACATGGATTTTGTCCTTGGTTCCTCTGGTTGAAACACTTGTTTAGACCCTGAGTTCTTCAAATGGGTCTTAGTCCTCTGGGAAAGGTTATATGGTGGAAACGCCCTATTATATCTGGTGCTGAATGATAAACCCACTGCCCAGAGAGTCCGATGTGATTTTTAAGCCTAAGGCTCCTTCAGCATCCAGTCTTCGTAATTTAATAACACCAATAACACTTGTGAGTCTCTCAGGATTGATCCCTATTGTTATGGTTTAATCAATATCAAAAAAGACTCATTAAAATGCTTATTTACAATGTTACTGTGCTGCTATAACACATTCTTCCTCCCCCTCGGTTTCTTTCGTCTTGACTCATACACAAACACCTCCCAAATGGGATAGAACTTCATGACTGCTGATCCTCAGTGTACACTTCCAGGCGCTTTTGATTTACATCTGTATGGCTTAGCAGTTTAAACGAGTGCCACTTGAAACCTCTCAGAGGAGCTTACTCTAAGTTTGAAGTGGACGTGTAAACTAAATTCTCCATTTGGTCCCCAACACCCTTTTTTGACTGAAGCAAGAGAATAATGTGCGAGAATAATGTGTTGAGAGTAGGGCTGTATATTGGCAAGAATCTGGTGATACAATACATTGCATGATAGAGGGCTTATGACTCCGTATCTTGTGATATATTACATTACTGTTGTCAACCCACAGAAGATATTAAACAAGTGTTTTCTCCTCATGACTGGTAAACTAATCCTTATGACTTAGAATTGGTGGAGTGCCACTTTAAACAGTGCATCACTCAATCAGTGGAATCAGAAGGAAAGCAAAGATTTATGACTGAACTGTTATTTATGCTTTTAATTTTGTGTTATCAATCTGCCTGATAAAATGCAGACACTGGAATTCTCAAGCAACCTTGTCCAGCCACTGATTATTTTAGACACCTGTTATTTCCCCCATCTTAACTGAATGATGGGGGTCTAATTCTGGGATTGTGCATTCTTCTGCTTTAATATGTGATTCATGTCATCTATCTACACTGTTTGTGAGGTCTGGTTGTCCTTGTGCCATGCATCAGCATTCACTGCCAGTAACATATTCACTAAAATGATTTGCTTTAAATTGATTGTTTTTGACAACTGTCCTGTTTTCCCTGCAGAAATATTATGGCAGGAAGTCATCAGTAGGCAGGGACGTATGCCGGCTGCGGAAGGCCTACTACAGCGCTCGTCATGAAGCTGCCGTTCAGATTGATGAGATCGTGGGCGAGACCGCCAGTGAGGCTGACAGCTCAGATTCTTTGGAGCGTGACCATGGCCACCACCCCCATGGAGGCGGAGGACCGGGGGCTCACGACAAGGACGACGATGTCATCCGTTGTATCTGTGGAATGTACAAGGACGAAGGCCTCATGATCCAGTGTGAAAAGTGCATGGTAGGAAGCAAGCTGTCAGACACTTAAATGAGAAACGTGGGTGAAGAAGAAAAAAAAGGGAAAAAAAGATTCATTTCTTTTTGTCTTATTGGTTACACCTGTACTAGTTAGCACTTTCTCTGGAGACCTCACCTAATTAAGGAGTACTTTGTCAAAAGTGATTTCCCTAACTGAGTGTGCAGTCAGTCCTTTGTGTATTTTCTGCTCTCTGTGTTACAAATTTTGACTTTATCTACCCCAGTTGTGAATCAAGAAGATTTTTACATAAATGTACAATTTGCTAGTAATACAGACTCCTAACATCACTGTTATTCTTTTAGGAGAGTCACCGTCGCTACCCGATGGGGAGTAATTGATTCAACTATTCATTTTCATTGTTTGTTGTCATGTGATTCAACAATTGCTTTTATCACTACAGGTTTGGCAGCACTTTGACTGCATGCGGCTGGAGACTGAGGTGGAGCACTACCTGTGTGAGCAGTGTGACCCTCGGCCTGTAGACAGGGTAAGTCTGTCCCTTTGAAACAGCTCTGGATGCTGAATTTAACATTGTGTCTAAAACAGTTTTCCTTGACATGACAGTGAAGTTCATGTCATCTGAGTGCCTTCCTGGTGTAAAAATCTGCTTTCATCCAATTTCATCCTTATGCGTTATTGTTTTTGCAGGAAGTTCCCATGATACCCCAGCCTAGCTATGCCCAAGCTGGCTCTGTCTACTACATCTGCCTCCTTAGAGATGACCTGCTGCTGCATCAAGGTAAAGAAACAATAGAAACCAGCACTCATGAATTCACAAGTGCTTTGAAATGTCCCATTTCAGCACTTAAAGAGCAACTTACCACAGCCTTAAAATCTTGATTTGAATCTTGTATCGCTTCACCCGCCTGAAGCTCCATAGCCCTACTGGAGGCCAGAAACTCCACAGGAAACCATAATTTACTCTTTAAGCTATGCTTAAGAATTTAGATTAAGCTTTATTTTAGTGTGGGATGTTACTGTTTCAAAGGTCACACTTAAATCAGACCATTCTTTCTCTCACCCATGTTATCTTTTTGCCTCTAAATGTTTTGACTTGCCAACATTTGATCCTCTTCAAAAATCAGACAAAGAAATGTGACTGAACTAAGATGTTTTTCCTCTACCTGTCCGTGGACTTCATCAAGCAATACGTTTTTACCATAATAGACAATAAACTCTGTGTCGATATCTCGTGTGCAGGTGACTGTGTATATCTGATGAGAGACAGCAGACGCACACCCGAGGGCCAGCCTCTAAGGCAGTCTTACCGTCTCTTGTCTCACATCAATCGAGACAAACTGGACATCTTCCGAATTGAGAAACTCTGGAAGAATGAAAAGTAAGTTTATCTGATGAAGTATTTTGAACAACAAGCATTCTGTAGACGTAAGAACATGTAAGTAGTATGTTGTAGTAGCTGGTTGTGAATTATTATCATGCTCATCTAGTTGCAGTACACTGTTAAACTAAGCGTTCTCTTTATCCACTCAATCTGCAAAGGGGTGAGAGGTTTGCCTTTGGCCACCACTACTTCCGTCCTCACGAAACACATCATTCTCCATCACGGCGGTTCTACCAGAATGAATTATTCCGCATGCCGCTCTACGAGATCATCCCCCTGGAGGCAGTGGTGGGAACCTGTTGTGTTCTCGATCTCTACACCTTCTGCAAAGGTGAAAGGAAACACGCAAACTCTCACATGCTGCTTTGGATGGTTTTATTCCTTGTTGCTTGAGTGAAGCTCTTGAGAATCGTAGATGCAGCTTACAAGTGTGATTGCTCTCTAAATATTTTATAATGACTTAAATGACTGCAGCTCCTGGCTAATGCAAAGTGTCTTCCTTCTCACAGGACGGCCGAAGAATGTAAAAGAGCAAGATGTGTACATCTGTGATTACCGCTTGGATAAGTCTGCTCACTTGTTCTACAAGATCCATCGTAACCGCTACCCAGTCTGCACCAAGCCATATGCCTTTAACCACTTCCCCAAGCGGCTCACGCCCAAAAGAGACTTCTCGGTGAGAGTAATGGGGTCCTCACAGGGTCGGGCTGCTGCGCTGGGATCTATTACTGATTTATAAACACGGAAAGATATTTTTAAGAGATTAGGTAATGTTACAGCCCAGAGCACATTGTACCTCGGAGCGTTATCTTGGTCGCATTGTTTAGGCAGCCTGCAGCACTGTGACAGGTTAAGGTGGGGCTAACCAGAAATAAGAGAATCTGCACCTGCTTTTTGTCTCTGACACAAACCACACGTTGTTTGCAGTGAACACATCCACATTTCTATTTTTGTGATTTTTGTCACCTGTGTTAAGATGTTTACAAATATAAATTTGTGTATGTCTAGTTATTCCCAGTATAAATTGAGAGATGATTATTTAGTTTTTAGCTCAATGTTTTTTTTGATTAATTTCATTCAGATCTGTGTCAGCTAAGTGTCTATGACACACTTAAACTTGAAAAGTATTTGCAAAGACTGTTTGATCCGGGTCTGATTGTGACATTTTTGCAGCCTCACTATGTTCCTGATAACTACAAGAGGAATGGGGGCCGTTCGGCCTGGAAGAGTGAACGACCCAAAGGAGCTGGAGGCTGCGAGGACGACGGCTCTTCCTGCGACCGAGGTGATGACTTCCTACCGGACGGTGAAGATGGGAGAGGAGTGGAGGACGATATGGACATGGCTTCGGAGGACCCTGAACTTCTCTCAGCCAAACCCAGAAGAACGGAACGGGATGGGGAGGGAAACGAAGATGAAGACGAGGAGGAGGACGATGAAGAGGAAGGGCGCGACGCTGAAGAGTGCAAGGAGCTGGAGGAGGGTTCCACAGGGAGGATAGGAGAGATGCTTGAACTCCCGTCATCCTCTGCCTCCTCACCGCTACACCACCCAGTGCTGGGCAGGAGGGAGGCCCAGAGGGAGCGGCTCAACAAAATTCTGTTGGATCTGCTGCACAGAACTCCCAACAAGAATGGTGAGGGACCGGGAACAAAGCAGGGGGGTAGGTCAACAGGGTTTAAGTTTCAGATCATTTACTGAGACACATCATTTAAACATGGTGCAAAAAGCACATTCAAATAAGTGAATAAGGGAATGCAGGATGATGAGGGCAAATCTGCAGCTTAGATTTTATTGTTATTCATATGTGTGTAGATCTGCTGCTTTGACCAAGTCTCTTCCTCCCATGCAGTATTTCAGTCAGTCGTTTCCTTGTTTCAATCTGTAGACCAACATTACCCCAAGAATTTAAATTTAGATCAAATTTTAGATGAGTGGTTAATCACAGCATTTAAAGGATGTCTGGTGATATGCAACCATTTTCTTCAAAACCGAAACTAAAAATGAATCAGTCCTGCTAACAATTGTTGCCTGTGTGGAGAAACCAGAGGGAAAAAGCTATTTAAAGCACAGTCACACTTTTGCACCTGGTTACATGTTCCCTCCTGAGGATAAACATAGGCACCATCTATTTTGAGTCAATCCCACATCCACCATTCTGGTCCCAGAAACTGGAGCAACAGTGTTTTAATCCACTGCTGAAATATAGTCCCCCACAAATGGGCTATTTACCTCTGTTTGTGTAATGTTTGCTTGAAAACATCGGACCCCGTCATTAATGCCATTATCAAGATTCTTTGCCTCCATGTTGGTGAACAGTGGTACGTTTTAGAATTTGTAGCTTCTTCATGTTCCATCAGAGTCAGCTTTGTTGGCCAAGCCTGTGAACACATACTAAGAATTGTAGACTTTTTTGCTTCTCTTGATGAACTTAACATACTATTAGATATACAGCAGTAACAAACTCATAGGTTTTGCTGAGATTGAGCTTCAGGTGTTGTTGCACCTTGTGACGAAGCTCTCCATCCATCACTACACATATACTGTATATGAGTCTGGACAGACATGCATGTTAACTGCAACTTGACTGGAAGTATTTATGTTTTTTATTCTGCCATTTTTGAAAATGTGTATGTTCTGGAGGAACTAATGGGCAGGCGACTGCGTGCCATAGACAGGGTAGTGATTCGCCAGCCTTATCCCACAGCTGTTTGCCAGTAACATCTTTCCAAAAGGCATCATTGTGACCCGTCAGGTGTGGAAGCAGGCATGACAGAGAAGCTAATTTAGTTTGACTTTTCATTTGTCCATTACCATCAAGTACAAGAATAAAGGAATGTACCAAGAATTAAAATGATTTTTATTGCCTTGCAAAGGATAAACTAGAATTCACTGCCCAAAATGACACCTGAACTCACTTTTAAATGTCTGATTGGTGCCTTTAAAGAGCTGCAAACATTTAAACACACACCCTCCTAAGCTTACTTCTTTAAAGGAAGTTGTCAAACATTTTTAACTTCTCTAAGCTTAATGCATCAGCAACAGAGGACACCTTTGCCTTTGCACTTTCTTTGCTAACATACCCTATGTGTCATCTTTTCTTTCCAAGCCCCTAATTCCTCCTCTCTTTGTGTTCCTACAGCCATCGATGTCACTTATCTCTTGGAGGAGGGTGCAGGGCGGAGGCTACGGCGACGGACACTCGGATTTGGTGATTTTGTGGGCAGAAAATAACATTGCTCCGTGCCTGTCAAGCACACTGCCTTTCACTTATGTATGCAAGGGGTAGAAAATGGAGAGACAGCAAGAAGGGAAATTAGCATTGTCTGTTGTCCGACCATTAAGGACCACAATGCATCCCTAGGGGCCTCTTCCAATTTACCTCTTCCAAGACTGCCATCTCAACTCTGAGAGGGTGGAGGGGGTTCTGAAGCCCTGACTCTATGGCAATTTCAGCTTTTCAAGAGTTCTCAAGGAGTACGAAGAGAGAGCTGACCCAGACTGCTTGCTTATATAAGTAGTATGATGCAAAACCTGTTTTTAAAAAAATAATTAACATAGGAGAAATACCCCATGCACTTAAATGCATTGAAATTTACAGACTTGGGTAGATTAATTCCACTAGCAAGCATCAGAAATGAAACAAGTGGTACTGAATAGGGATGGACAGATGGAGGGATGATTTGTCGTTTCAGTCATGATGATGTGAATGCTGGAGAATTCCCCCCCCCCCTAGTGGGATCTAGCTGCAACGACAAAAATGTATCAGATGAGAGGAGAGCTGCACCGAGACTGGGGGGGAAATGACATAGGATAAATGTTAAGATGAGCAGTGTGCTCAGATGCTGCTCATTAAAAAGAGAGAACAAGGGTGGTGAACTGCACTTTTGGTACCATGGATATTGTGAAGCTCTGTGTAATGTATCTATAATGAAAACACACTAACACACAGTATTGGATGATGCAGTCTGAAAAAAGTTTAAAGTCTATTATCTTTTTCCTGTTATACTGTAGTAACTCATTTAGGACAGAAGCAGCTTGGGGTGTGTTTGTTTTTTTGTGCAAAGGGAGGGGAGGGAGGATTGAGTGTGCGCTTTTGTCAGACAAAGTGTCTAGTTGCGGTTTTCATTTTGAATCTTCTCGTGAGGCAGTCAGATTCGCCCCTCTTTTTGAAGTAACATGATTCACCAGCTTAACTAAATCAGGCGAGCGGGAGGGACACCGGCTCTATGTCTTACACAGCTGTGCTCTCAGACTGCCTTGTGTGCGAGTGTGTGCGTGTGTACACACTTATTGTGTGTCTGTACTCTGCCAGATTTCTTGAAGATATACCTTTTAAAAAAAATGGGAAAAAAATAAGGGCTCGATGGCAATTAACAGTTTTAAGAAAACTATGGAATACAATACGTAACATGAAATGTATCGTGATGGTCATATTTTCTTATATTCAGTGAGAGGGGTGGGGTGGTGTATACTGTATATTGGGAGGGGAAGGGACTTCAAATGTTTGTTTTTTTTGGTCTTTAAACTATGTTCCTAGTTGCCATGGAGAATGTTTTAAAAAGCAATTGTGATATTTGATGAGATTTCTTTCCCCCCCCCAAATTCCTCTGCTAAAAAGGGACAGCCTGCAATGTCCCGGTGATGTAAACTGACAGAAAGTGACGAGAATTAGACACTGACGGAGGGAGAGCGAGGGAATGGAAAGCTGTACAGTGCCAAGTTATGTAAATATACACACGCTACATTGAGAAGTGTCTCCAAAAGCAATATCTTGAAAATGAATTTTGTTTATTATTGTACTGTACAGGACTCAGCCCAAAATGTATTATGATTATTATAATAATGATAATATTATAATTTCTTCCGTTTGTATTACAATTATGAAGACACTTAAGCTTGGAGGAAAAAGATTTTTTAATGTCCATAAAATCTCATTTTATCTGTCCTGATGACATAAAAACTTAAGCTGAGTTTCCGTTGCCTAGAAATGAAATTCATCTATATACTGCATGAGCAAGGAGAACGTCAAATGGACATAGAAGGCATTGGGACATTATAGTGACTCAGCCATGACACCTTTGTCACTGAATATTGTTAATAATATTACTTTTAAGGAGAAATGTACTCCTTGTTTTTTGCTGCAAAGTGTTGAACACTAAAAAAACAAACCAACATAAAAATGTTATGATATTTTTAAACCGTGACAGAAGCAAAAGTAAAGCTGTCAGCCCGATATCATGCTATTATTTTTGCTTTTCTTTCAAATAGGAAATGGTTCCGTTTTGTGATAGCAGTCATTGTATGATGCTTGTACTTGTATTTGTGTGTTTTGTGTGATTTGTTTAGTTATTTTTAGACAATCACAAAATAAGATGCAAGCATTGTAAATGGCAGACTGGCGGACATTTTGTGATGTGTACAGTTTGTCAAAAAAAACTTCTTCCACTCGTTAAAAGTTTGTAATTATGATTCTTAAGTCATGAAAAATGCTGTTGGTTTTTACTTTTTTGTTTTATATTTGGTTTTTGTTTGTTTTTTTAATAAAAAGCACTACATTATTGTGAATATACTTTATGTTGCTCTGCTTTGAATATTCCTTAGCTAGTTCACAAAAAATGGTCTGATAGACTTATGACATCTTGGTAAAATGTTATTGTACTCTGCTGAGTGTAGCATATCTTATTTAAGATAGTTTACACTTTGAATGCTATTGCTGAAAATATCTGAGAATTTCAGCCTTTCAGAGCAGCGATAATCTCTCAAAGTAATGGGCCTAAAATGAAGTCATCTGTATTTTATCTGTTGCAGCACGAATACCTTTTGAAACACTTCAAATTAATTTGATAACATATGCATAGGTATAAAAGAAAATGCATTATATCTATTGATGAATTGATAATTTAGCTGATAGAGATTCTGTACCAGTGTAAAATACTTGAAGGATTTAGAAGAGCATGAAAATAAAAGGTGAATCAGATTTGTCAAAGAGTTCTATAAAGAGTTAAATGACACTTTGTAATGAATGTGGACGCTTTATCACTACTTGGAAAAGCGCCAAGAACAGACAAATCTCGCGAGAGACCCACAGGTTGGACTGAGAGATGGTTACCATAGTAACGTCCATGGGTTCATATAGTTAGCCGCACAGTTGAGTTAGCTTGGTTATCTGATAACTATATTTCGACTTTAAGACACAACAATGTCGAAAAGAAGACAAAAAGAGAAAACAGACAAGGCGAATGCCGATGATGACGCCTCGAAAAATACAGGTTTGATAATGAGTCTTTCATTAGCAGCACGAAATCAGTGCTAGAGCTGGTTAATGTTAGCTAGCCAGCCTCCTCACTGGGACTTTTAAGCTAGCTGTCATTGATGGCTATGGTATTAGTCTTAAAATTAGTAGGCTTTTAACAATGTACAATACTACTTACAATACTACTTTGTAGTACTTTGTAGTATTGTACTATCATTTATTTAACTGGCAATTTCTGTAATTATGAATGGCTGTAAATACAAAGTAATAGGTAAATAAATACATAAATACAGAGCTTTTGAAATAAGCGCTGGAAGAATTATTCGTTCCCTAATAGCACATTATAAACTACTACACTGAAAGGAAAAAGTCAGTAGTCATATTTTACTTAAAATTAAGAGCAGTAAATATGTTCTTTCACAGTATGAATAGTAAAAGTATGTGAAACATTAGGTGGCTACTGTCAGTATTTTGCTCTATTTGTTTGTACTTTACCCTTTGAAATGTAAAGCAGAATAATAAAGTAGCGCAAAATAGAAATACTAAAGTACAATACTTCAAATTTGAACTTAAGTAGAATACTTGTAAATGTACTCATTTACTTTCCAACTTTGGAATTAAGTAGTAGAATTTTAGTAGTAGTTTAGTTTTATTCACAAATTTAATATTATTCATACATCATTGTCACAGCAAACTACACCGAACTGTACCATACCATGTGCTTAATATACTGAGCAACAGTGGAATCGCTTAATTTAAAAAACCCAATATTTTCCTTTCACTAGGCCTAATCTACTGAAACAAACAAGCATGTGATACACTGAAATTCCTTTTTTTTTAAGTACCCACAACCAAAACATGTTAAATCATGAATAACCATCATTTATTCATAACATAGCCATAACAGTCATTGGTGCATTTCAGAGTAAATGTGCATGATTGAAAACACCTGGCCAAGGCAATAAAATTCCGTGTCTAATTAATGTCCTAATGAAACAACTGATGATGCCACGGCTTCCACAAAACTTATGTGACCAGGCAGATGGGATGCTGATGATGCTGATGGCCAGAACTCGGCAGACACGTGTAGCACAGATGTTACAGATGTTATGACTCATTGCACAGAGGAGGCAGATCACATTTAGTGACAAGTCCAGATTTAACTTGCACAGAGCTGATGGTTGTAGGCGCCTGCAGCATACACCCAGGAAGTGGACCATTTTGGTGGTGTCATGATGTGGGGAGCCATTGCTAATGGATGGTGGTCAGACCTTGTCCACATCCACGGTACACTGACAGCTATCCGTTACCGAAATATGGTCCTAGGTCCACATGTCATTCCCAGGATACAGCAATCAGGCATCACCTTCATGCATGACAATGCCAGACCAGATGTGGCTCATGTCTGTCAGGAGTAGCCTACCTGGACCAGAACAATGTCGCTGTCCTTCCTTGGTCAGCATATTCACCAGATCTCAACCCAATAGAGCATCTGTGGGATGTTCTGGATCGCCGGGTGAGACGGAGAGATCCTGCTCCAGCAACACATGAACAACTTGTCACAGCACTGCAGGAAGAATGGCATGCCATCCCACAAGTCCAGATTATCCGTTTTATCAATTCCATGCAAAGGAGATGTGACACTTTGATAAGTGCTGGAGATGATCACACACGTTACTGACTGTTGTTCTCTGTCTCACCATCCACACTTTTGACTTGTAAACACTAAGGCAACAACTACTAATTTGCACAAAAATTATTTTTCTGTATGGCTAAAGGGTGAACAATAATTTGCCTTTGATATTTAATATGAACAGGATGGCAAGACATTAAAAAATGTATGCGTTTCTACTGTTGCTCACTATAGATGGCAGGGATGAGATACCTCTTTCACTCACTTGTTCTTTTTTGTATGAAATGGTAACTTGCTTTGAGTTTTGTAACTGCTAAATTAAAGGTGAAATGCTTAATGGGTATAAACTCTGGCATATCTATTGTTTTAGGACAGGCTCCAAATGAAAAAATGCCTGCTCAGACCTTTGGTAAGTAACATTATCATGCTGTCTTTGTTAACATCAGAGAGTTGTCTGTTCAGTGATTTAAACCCACAATCCCACAGATGAATATCAGTGTTCAGGTAATGTGGAGATTGACTTCCCTGGGCTTTGTGCTCTTTTGGGCATGAAGAAAATCCCAGTGGTCAGCACCAAGCAACCAGCCTCCTCCTCCACTGGAACTGAAGCAGAGCACATAGGTAAACAAGATCTGTGTTTGATGTTAACAGGTTTGAACCGAAAAAAACAGACAGGAAGGCACATAATAATATATTATTGTACTGTATAAGATACTTGCATATTTTCCAGTGTTAATTTTTCAATGGCAGGACTTGTTTCTTCACTGCATGTCTTAAAGTGATGTAAGTGGGCGTTAATTGAATTAGCCTTGATATTATTCTGTATTTAATATGTAAATAATGTACACTGAACATAAAGACACTTGAACAAGTGACTTAAAAAAGACTTTGTAACATTTGATGAAAATGTGCTTCATTACTATATAGTATATAGTATCACTTTTAGTTCAAATAACTACAAAATAAAAGACTTAATAAAATAAGATAACTCAAATTAATCTAAATAATATTGCAGATGAGAGCACATAACTTAGCATCATTATATAGGATTTACACAGTATATACTAATAATTATCATAATTGTACCTTATAGAGGACAGCAACATAAATGCTGCACCTTCCTGGTCTAAACCATGCCTCCACGTAGAGCTGGAGAGTGAAGACCCTCTCAGTGCCAATAACCTGAAGGTTTCAGGTGAGAGCACAACACCACATAGTATTTACAGCCCTGTAGTTAATGTTGTTCAGTATGTCTTCTGTATGCTAGATATAACATAATATAATCAGTTTTAAACCTACACAGGATGGAAGATAGATGAGCAGATTGCCAGAGTGCTGCAAAAGATGCTTCTCTCCTTGAGCAAGCTACGGAGCCTTCAGTGAGTGATGAGCTGATGGAGAGAGGTGCACTCTTATTACAGGGAAAAGGGTTACAGCTGTCACTGTTTTGTTCTTATTTGTTTGCGTAATCTATGTGTTGCAGCTTTTGGCAGGCGGGACTGACAGATCAAATGGTGATCTCCCTCATGGACACAATATCACTGTGCTCCAACATCAGGTTAGTGGATTTTTCTCTCATTCGCTTGTGATTCATTTTGTTTTGTAACTTCCTGTATCCCATTGGGTCTAATTCAATCTGGGCTGTAGGATGGGAAGCTAAATTTAAGTTAAAAAATTGTTCCATCTCCTCCTCTTTGATTCATGTCAGTGCTGTGATGTTGGAGGGCAACCCTCTTCCAGAGCAGAGCTACCACCTTCTTCTCTCTGAAGACAGCACGTAAGACACCAAGGGGTTAACTGTTCCACATAATACAAAAATTGCTCAAATAAAATTAGATTTGCATTCACACACTCCTACACACATACAGGAGCATGTTCGATTCATGTTGTGTGTTTCTTTGGTCCAGCCTCACTCATTTGTCCCTGAGAAATAACCGTATAGGAGATGAGGGTGCTCGTCTAATTGGGTCGGCTCTCTCAACAACCAGATCTGGCAACAAGAAGCTCTTGTCACTCAACCTGGCATTCAATTCTATTGGCGATGCAGGTGCTAAACATATTGCACAGGTATTAGCCAGAACTGACTCCATGCTTCCCCTCTATGTTTCCCTCATTACCGCTGATGTGTTAATCTTGTTTGTCTCTCAGGGCCTGCGGTTGAATCGTGCTTTGCTCTCACTCTCTGTAGCCAACAATCAGATTGGAGACCCTGGAGCTGCTCATTTGGCTTCGGTATCCATTTACATTTAAGTCTTTAACCTGGGAGATAATGCATTTAAATCAGGGGTGAAGTCGTTTGAAATTATATTCTCCATATTGCATGATATTATGTAACTGAATAAGCCTCCGCCCATTAACCACTTCCATTTTCAGATACTTGGCGAGTTTGCTCTAACTCACGTGGAGGTTGTGGAGAGGAGAAAGCTGTTTCTTGAAAGAATGCAGTCTGTAAGTGCACTAATGTCTGACATTAATACCAACACTAACTAAAAATTAATCATATTCCTAAACATCAAAAAGTACTGACTGAATGACATTACTCTGCAAAACTGGTTCGCACTAGTGAAGAAGTACAAGGATACTTATGAGACATTCTAATGAATATATTTAAGCACATTTTGCATTCTTTCACTCTGTTTTTTAGTCATCTTTTAGGGGTGATTTTGACCAATCGCCAGCAGACCAACTTCCCTCAGTCCCTAGCAGCACGTCACTAAGTGTCAGCAAAGGGGAGAACAAAGTTAAAAAAAAGGTAATCACCAAAAAACTGTGAGATGTACTGCAAAAGTGAAACTATGGGGTGACACTAGTTGCATCTGTGGTTTGTAAATCTTGTGAGAAGTAATCTTGAGATCCTTTAAATAACAGGAAGCATCGAAAAAAGATGAGAAACCAGCTGCCATTAAAGAGAACCTAAAGGCTAACAAGAAATGTAATTGCTTCTGGTACAGATAAACACTTATTCTATTATCCTGACAGTGAGGGTGTTGGATCTTTTCATTGTTGTCCATTTCAATCTCCCCTAGCATCTGATATAAAAGTGCCTCAAAGTAAAGGTGGCAAACTGTGGAACAAGGAGAAACAACTCTCTGCACAGGAGGTAGTAGAGACATGTTTTCTGAATCTGGTGCCTAAGTACTATATGGATAGAAACAGTCCTTTTAATAATTTATCTTGTTGTTTTTCCTGCAGGATAATTCAAGTGCTGCTCTGAATGAGGTTTGTTTGATGCAATTATTTATTCCCAATAATGAATATGATTTGAACATAAGCTGTCAGGCATTTAACTTCTTTACCTCTCCACAGCAAGTAGAGGGGAGAGTGAACCCCCTGCTGGACCCATGTGTGCAGTGCAGAGATGGTGAGCTTATTCTGCCTGGTAACACGACTCTCACCTCTCTCAACCTGGCAGGTGTGTGTTACTGTTAAATATTCATCTTGGTATGAGAGAAAAATCAATATTATAGTTGTATATTAAAGTTGTACACATGATATATTTTTTATTGTCATTTGTTTAGCTATGAAATACATATGATGTGAAAAATTTTATATTTATATTTACAAGTCACATTATATTAATGAAATCTCAATTTTTTTCATTTATTTTGTGTTTTTGTGTATTTGTGTAGGAAACAGAATTACAGAGAAGTCACTGCCTCTGTTCCTGACGTCACTGGAGGTGCAGGCTGAGGGAGGAGGCCTGCTGCGGCTCTGTCTGCAGGTGTGCTTCACTCACAGTGGACTCAAGCTAACTGGGTGTTTGTACGTCTCTGTACAATTCACTTTAGTTCATAACTAAAATTGCAGCTAAATTGTTAATTGTAGAAAAAATAATTTACAACTACTGTTGTTATGTTTGTGTACTTTTAAGTGGTCCAACTTTCAGTCAACATCCAACTTAGGCCTTATTTTTGATAGCTTTGGTAGCTTCATTCTTATTGGTGGCATTAACATTGTACTCTTGATTGGTGAGATCCTGGAATGTGGTAACATTGCTTCAAGTATGTTTAAAATGAGCAACTTATTTTTCATTTATTATCTATTTAAGTTTATTTTCACACCAGACATTATTCAAGATATCAGTTTAGGGTCCCTCCGTATCCGTGACTTTGCATAAATACAGAAAATGTACATGTTAATTAACAGTTGCATCGGAGCATGAAGAGGATTTGTATGACGAGTTCTGATGTCTCTTTCAGAGAAACCGCTTTTCACCAGAATGTGAGATCTATGTGAAGATAAAGGAACAGATGTCCCTCAAAGATCCACTCAAAAAGAACATCTCTGATGAGACACAAGAGGAGAGACATGGGGCATAGTGCTGAGAGAACTGACACCATTTCCATACACATACTTTACTGTATGATTTTAAATTGATATGTACCAATTAAAATACATACATATATTTTGTCCTCTCTCGTGATTTTGTAACACATGAGATGAACAAAGGGAAGAATAAACACTGAACATTTTATTATGGAGAAATGTTTCATCTCATTCATCAAGCAAGTCTGGCAGACCTGCAGTTCCACATTAGCATTTGGCGCTCATTCGGCTCCTAAAAATGAAAAATGACATTGACACTGACTTTACTGACCGACAAAAGATCTCCAATCGGCCATGGCTTTCTTATAAGATGATGTGACGTCTCCCTCGTGGATCGCATCCAAGACGACCTCTGTTTGTATGGCTGAAAGAAGAGTGGCCACACACTTGGGGTATGTAAGGTGTAGGGCATAATAGCAGGCCATAAGGTACAAAGCACCTTACCACCTGCTTTAGTTTTGTGCTCAGTTGTCTGATAAGTTCTCTGAAAAGAAAAAAAGACTAAGAAACTAAAGTATGTATGTATGATCAGTCTGCAAAAATATGGCCAGTTTGTTAAAGGGTCAGTGGTGGTGAATTCCTGCATACTAAGTTGCAAGAACAATACTGTACTTTCATATCTTGGGATGTCTGATTTGAACGAGACGGTATATTTATTGTTATTATATCTATTTTAATTATCTGTTAATCCACACTGCTGTTTCATAGGTTTCTATCTGCAGATGTCTCATTTATCTCGGTCTCACTCACAATCTTATTGATTGTGTTGTCATGCTTTGTGCGGCCTCCCTCATGGCTCTTTGTGCATGGAGAGTTTGTGTTCTCTCAGTTTTATCAGTCAGTGGTAGCCAGCGCTCTGTTTTATGCTGTGGTGTGCTGGGGAAACAGTGTGAAATCTGCTGGCGCCAATAGGATTGACAGACTTCTTAAGAAGGCAGGGTCAGTCCTAGGGGTCAGCCTGGTCCCCCTGAAAGATGTCGTTGAGAGGAGGATACTGTCCAAACTCCTGGACATCATGGACAATCCCTCTCATCCTCTGTTTCAGTCTGTAAACAGCTGCAGAAGCACATTCAGTGACAGACACAGTGGCGCAGTGGGTAACACTGTTTCCTCACAGCAAGAAGGTCCTGGGTTCAAATCCCACTGTGGGCGTGTGGAGTTTACATGTTCTCCCTGTGTCTGCGTGGGTTTCCTGGGGGCTTGTCTGGCTTCCTTCCACCACCAAAAAATATTACTCTAAATTGACCATAGAAGTGAATGTGAATGGTTGTTTGTCTTTCCCTGTGATGAAGTGATGACTTATCTCCTCCCTTTTTGGCCATGAAAAGGAAAATGCCTTGTATTTCAATTTTGGTTTTTGTATTTCAAAACGAAAAATCAAATAACCACTCGTTTTTTGTTTTCTGAACCCCGTTTCTGAAACCAAAATCTAATTACCAAAGGATAAACAGACCTTCAATACTTTCACTAAAAGGTAGTGAATTCTCGAATGAATAGGCCTAAGAATATAATTTAGAATAGAAGTGATGAATTGTTTAAGAAACCACCATTGTGTCTGAACATTCTCAATATTATAGATCATCATTCAAATATTACAGATCATCGATACATTTATTTTGTTATATTCTTGCCTTTTCCATTCAAGTCCAAAAAATAAGATGTATTTATTCCCCCTGTACAATTTAGCTCTGGATCTAACATAAGCTCCTTGAGCCCTTTGGTTGAATAGTTGAATATCTGAAATAAGTGAGGAGTATCGACCTCACCAATATGGCTGCGATGGCGTGTTAAATACGTCATGTCCGTCTCTAGCTGAAAGGAACACCCGATATGAACCCCTTGCTTCCGGAAATGCCTCCTTTCCGGCAGCGGCTATTTCCTCGCCAACATGCCAGTGAGTATCCGCAGGCCATTGAAAAAAGGCATTTTTACTCTTAATCAGGTGCTAAAGAGCCAAGACGCGACTCAATGTCTACGTAAGAAATTAGCGATTCAATTGGTGTCAGTTTTAGACGCTTTCGTACAGTTTTAGTGTCGGTTTTACACACATAAATGTGCTCATTTGAGCGCGTTGTGACAAGATGGCCGCGCGCACACCGCAAACATGGAACCACCTAAACGGAGGATGTGCTAACTCAGATAATCTAACGTTGTCAGTCCGAACTTTCTCTTGACTTATTTTGATAGGCTGATGACTTATTCTATTTTACCCTAATGTCGGCCGCATTTCATCAAAATGAGTAGCTAGCCAGCGTTACTTAATCTTGGGAATGTAGGCCAGCCGAGAAGCCTTGCAGAACAAACGCAGCACTCTTTTAGCAGAACAAAACGAGACAGCAACGTGCTGGGGTCGCACATTTATGTGACTACAGTTTCGTATTTTATATCTTTATTTGGATAATTATCATTGACAATTGCAGATATTTTTTTCTGGTGTGGTTAATCAACCCTTTGTTTTTTTCCCCATTTCTTTTCAAATTCAGCTTGCAAAAGACTTGTTGCACCCATCCCCTGAGGAGGAGAAGAGGAGGCACAAGAAGAAGCGCCTTGTTCAGAGTCCCAACTCTTACTTCATGGATGTGAAATGTCCAGGTACAGCCTTTTCTTCATGGATCAGTACTGTCATTGGGCATAGATGGTCTATAGATCCACCTTGGCTTGAGTGGAGATGTTGGAATCCGATGCCTGTGTTGTAACTGGTGTTCTTTGTCTTTTCTAGGATGCTACAAGATCACGACAGTGTTCAGCCATGCCCAGACAGTTGTGCTGTGTGTCGGCTGTTCAACAGTCTTGTGTCAGCCCACTGGAGGCAAAGCCCGTCTCACAGAGGGTCAGTATCTCCCTGCAATGTACACATTACTGGTTCAACAGCTGCTTTTACACATAGGGTCTCTCGGAGTTTAATTATAATTCAATCTGTTTAACAGCACCTCAGTGGGCATATGCAGATATTCCCATCATTAGGTCCACATGACACCCACTTCACAGTTGCTTTAATATATTATGGTATATATCTGGCATTAATACATGCACCAATTTGTGCAATATTTAATTATTGTTGCTACATTGAGCAGAACTCAAAATCAAACAGCCCCAGAACTATACAGGACCATTTTGCTGCCTTAAATTGGCTCACTAATCAGTACACAGATGTTTTTTATTATCAGACCAACTTCTGTGCAGTGACTTGATATGCCGCTGATGTTTGATGAACATCCTTTCATGCACACAGTTTGTAAACTGGGAGCTTCCAAGAATTGGATAAACTGAATACACTTGATAGTATAAGTTCTGTTCTTTTTTGCCTTATCTGCATTCAGCTGAAATAATTTTTATTTTACTTTCATGTATGTAAGTAAGTGGTCACCGTGTGGAAACTTTACCATGTTAAGTAGTGTCACACTTGCGTGACATAAATTGATATCTGATCTTATATAGTGCTTGAGCAATTGGAGAAGGCAGAAGAACAGGATGGAAATGCAACCCATTAAAATTCTGCTGTATCTTGTTTTCAATCAGAACTCTGTTTACAGCTGTTTTACTGTCTGAAGATAAGACATGGCACCAGGGAAAGAGATTGACAGAATGTAACTAGCTGTAATCAGCCATTTGTCTAACAGATGTTAAGTTCACCTCATTAGTGACGTTTAGCTGGTACTTGATACCCTGAAAAGATTTTTGTGCATGAATTGTGTTCATGTAACACATGTTGAAGCCGCACTGTCAAGTGACTGGACTTCCTCTGTCGTGGTCTTCCAATCTCATTCCAGTGCCAGATCAACCTCAGTTTGCAGAAGGGTTGAGCTAGACCACTGGCTCCCCCCTTTCGAAGGCTGAGGACAAATCTATCCTGTAGCTGCTGTTTAGTACCTCTGATACTGCTGGTGGACTAGCTAGTGCTGTGTAGCTGATCTCCCTGATTTAGTGTCATCAGTTTTGCTGTCAAAGCATGCAGTTTTGAACCTGGTATTGCATCACTGTCACTACTTCTCTTGCGCAATAAATGGAATTAGGAATAGATGTTGACATAATCACTTATACTGTGGGAAAACGATGACTCTGGTATCAGCACTGCGTAGGACAATAGAAGTGTACACTGCAGTATTTCTGTACTGTAAGGCCTCTTTTGTCAGCATCAGCCTGATTGTCATTGTCTCCTCTGACAGGGTGCTCTTTCAGGAGGAAGCAGCACTAGCTGTTCTCCACAGAGCTGAAGGGGAGAGGAGGGGATGGACCGGTTGATATCAGCGTCTTCTGCCTCCAGTACGGTGCCAGACCTTGGGGTCTGATCAGAGACAAAGACCCAAAGTTTGACTGGACAGCAGATGGATTTCTACTGTTCATGTCTACAGATCGGTTGTTGCTGTAACTCCACCCTCCAACCCTGTCTCTCTTAATAATAAAATATTGTTTTGGCTAAATGAATGGTTTGTGTGGTTGTTTTCCTGTTTTATGGAACTGGTTTTCTTCACATTTAATACAAAGGCAGTAGTCTTCATTTTTTTTATTACGAAAGCTACAGGTTATCACAATTCTGTAAAATTATATTACAGCACCATTGTAAAATAATGCATTATTACATAATCAGAAAAAAGTGCATTGTTTACAGGGAAAGATTATCAATGACATGGGAGCAATAACACTTGTCAAACTGTCAAGGTTTTATTTTTTTATTGGTTGAGTCAATGTATTGACTGAGTAACTATCAGTTTTCACCTATGGCTTTGTCAGAAGGATTAAGCAAATCAGATGAATAGATTTCCATGAAAGGTGGGAGGATGAATAGACCCTATTAAATTTTGGTGGTCTGGATAGAGGGGTGAGTCCAGGAGTTTTTTTTCCTTCCTTTAACATTGTGACATCAGGGTGTTTCTGACATTTTCTTCAATATCTAGGGAATAATAAATGGATCGTGTAAAATAAACTGGCATATTAAAGAGGTTGGTATCTATGAGTGCAATTTAATGCAGATCCAAATAAAAATCTGGATCCACTGGACTGAGATACATGTTATGTTTTCATAGGGGGAAAATCTGCCCTATAAATTCTGTTTGCAGAGCTATGAGCTTGATTTTGAATAAGGATTGATTGGGGACTGTTGTGCCTTGGCAGAGGTATGCACTCTACTGAGTGCCATTCTAGTTTCTGTTATGAAGTAATCAGATTATTTTTGCCATTAATCAATAGGCCTATAAAACATCAGAAAACTAAAATGGCCATCTCATGCTATTAAATAAATTACTAAACCTCTCAAAATTAAGACCAAGAGAAAAAAACTAATCAGTGTTGAGCATATTTGATTGAAAAGGTCTGGGTAACTGATTAAAGACATTTATTTTCTTGACGAGTCGCTGCTGCTCTAGTGTTGATAAATGTTCTGATTGGTGGCAGGTTGTTGTCAGGCTGCCATAGTTTTTCTTTTACACCAGGAGAAATGTGACGCCTTTGTAAGCACTGAAGACTGATTTCTACATTTTGGTGTTAAGGTATTTCTGCTACAGAAACTGGTACAATCTATTTTAAATAACATTTTACATACTTCTGTGCAGCCTTCCACTAGTTATTAACACCTATCTGTTCAACTCCAAGAAAACTGTCCCAGTAAAATAATTTTAGCTGCATTATAGGCTGATAACTCCTCCAGGAGAACAGATTTCTTCTCCATCTCCTCAGGCTCTCTCTATCTGTCGACGCTTGCACTTGCAGTCTCTGTCTTCACCTCCCTCTCCCTGAGCAGGTGACGGATGGAGGAGTTTTGTGTGGACAGGGTGCTGGACAGGAGCGGCATCAAGCTCCTGAAGCCCTCCCTCAGCTCCTCCACATGCTTCTCCAGGCTGTGGATGTGTGTGTCCAGCTCCCCCCTGCAGCCCTGAACCTCAGACAGCACGTCATACATCAGGTTCTGCATCTGTGTTGCGGTTTATTGTGTGCATGTCCACGTAGACGGGAGTAAGAAATGACATCAGGGTATATTAGTTGGTTTAGGTTTTGTATGGATGAGATATAATATTGATATGTTCACTTGCCTCTCTCACCTTGTGGAGGTCTACAAGTGTGTGTCCCTGGTCTGCAAGTATTCTCTTCTCCATCTTCACTCGCCGCAGCCTGGGGAGACATACATGTGTTTAGTTTCAGGTGCTAAAGGAGTCTCATAAAACATTACTACTTTAACAATATAAGAAATGAAATGTAAGGAGTCAGTTTAACTACATTAGACAACCTATACACACAACACACTCTTTACAGTTTTTATAGAGTTTGCTCAGATATAGTTCCAATAAAAGTTCTTTATTGTAAAGGCTTGTGGTTTATACAGAGTTGCAAGGATATTTCTAGAAAATGTAAATTTTTCTCAAATACCATTTTTCATTTTCTGACAAACAAAATAATTCCCCATCATCTCCGTTGTATAAAGCAGGCCTATGTGTAGGCTAACCGCTGCTAAGTAGTGGACACGAGTAACACTTAGCCTGCAGCAAAATAGTTGATGTTAAAATGCAATATTATATTAAATATGGAGACAGTTGATCTCACAGTGTGCTCTTCATGGACACTATTCTCCCACAATGCACTGCACAAAGTGCATGGAGGGCCTACTCACAGCTGAAAAAATTAAATAACATGTTGGTGGTGAAACTGTTACAAAATATGTACTAAATTTAAGTAAAATCATTTTGATGTCTCTGTGAAGTTTAAGTGGAAGTTGCAATTTGAATCACATCCAACATGCCCACGTATTTGTATTATTTCCTGTTGGTATAAAAAGGTATGTTGGTATATTTGTATACTAAGTGCAGAGTAGACGGTGTAGTGAGGTCATTAGCATGAACTGTATAGACTTGGTACATTGCATCAGTAACTTTGCAGCAGTGTCTTCTTTCTTTTCTTATGTAGGATGTATAAGAATGTGTTATTTCTTCTGTCAGAAGTTACACAAAACCTGTTTGTCTATATACTACATCACTTTGTTTGGGCAAGATATTTAAAGTCATAAACCAATCAAATATCACTTGAAGAGAGAAATGTAGAAAATGAAAGGCATTGACTGACAAACAGGTTATTATGATTGATATGATATCAATAGATGATATCAACATAGATGAAATGAAGTGAAAAGGCTTTTCTTAACTGTGCAGAAGCAGAATTATATGAAGGTGAAGTGTCTTACTGGTGGATGGCCAGAAGCAGCTTTCGCTGATGCATGCGGACTCTGGGGTGGTCTCTTTCTCTTGACAGCTTAGTGTGTTTGTAGAAAAGCCAAGTCTCTCTCAGCACATTTGCTGCAGCAATTTTTATCTAGTGACACAAAGTAGAAAATCACCTGGGAGAGTTATTTCATATTTATGCATATGATCTGAAAGCACTGTTATTTACTGCACATCAATATAATGCATTTAACACGGTGTACTAAAGTCATGTTGTCGCATACTTAACTTTCAAACCTGTCTTTTCCTAAATGTGAAAACTTTTGCATGTGGGGTGAGATAATTCTACACAATTAAATGGTGTTCAATACAAAATCAATACAAAGTCTGTACAGAGTCTCTCTTACTGTAATCTTGGGCTCATTTAACTGATATGTAAAGTAGAGCCACACTGAGGGAGACATTGCTCTTTACCCTCTTGGAGATGTGGGAGTCCATCATGAAGTTGTGAACGTGTTTCTCTGCTCTGGTCAACTCCAGCTTCCTGGCGACCACAGCCACCACCAGGACGGTGCAGCCTGCTCCCTGTTAGAGTCACAGTTTGACATTTTTTACACTCAGAATCTGAAGTAATCTGATCACAAAGGAGACTGTCAACCCCCTGTCCCACCATTATCCCAGTGAGGAGGCAGATGCTGCGACCACAGTAGGTGTGAGGCACCACGTCTCCATAACCGATGGACAAGAAGGTGACGGAGATCATCCACAAGGCCTCCATGTAGTTGCTACTCAGATCCCTGTAGTTGTGGTGTCTGTAGGAAAGAAAAGGACACATCATCTCTCTCTGACATTGTGGATAGCTGACAGACAAGTCACTGTAATATTGATGTTATATATTTGAGCTTTTTAACTTTAAATGCTGCTTTACTGAAGTTGTCTGACTGCTGTGGAGAAAATTCTGCTCTACTGTCACAATACAATACTACCCATTCATAGACAGAAGTGAATTATGTATTAAAGCACAAATATTCATCTAAAAAAACTCCCATTATCAACATTAAATCAAGATTATGTGATTAGGTGAGATCTTGTATCATCCAGTTGGTACAGATACAGTACAGCAGAGTGAAAACTGGGTTTGTTGCAGTAGAAACACTGAAGTACTGTTGTTTATCTGCCAGTATTTAAATGATAATTACATTCTAAATATATAGGCCTTGAGCACACTATACTGTGACTTCAGTAGTATCATCACATACCTCTCACAAACATGTAAGCCCCACGCTGCAACAATCCACAGAGAGACGCTAAAAATCATCAGGACAGTCCCCGGGTAGGTGGTCATTAGTGTTTTCCCTACAAACTGGGTGTTGAAGTGTATCTGGAAATCACAAACAAGATACATTTACGTCATAATTTTTAACAGTAGGGGCATTCTTAGCTGGACTATTTAGGATAGTACCTGTCAGATTATGATTATATAATGCAGAGGAGAGGAGGGATAAGAAAACTTGTTCTCAATCTGGCTTGATACACGAGTTTGGCATTGCAGAGGGGAGACAAAGGTCATTTTCGTCACTCTTAAATAGTGTTTATGAGGGAAGGGATTAGCCGGGTGGGTATTATCAACTGTGGAAAACAAAGCAGACAAGCAAAGGAGAGCTAGTGAGGGACATAATCAGCATGTGAAACCACTAGGACTCATGGGAGCGAAACTGTGATAGTCAAACCTCAAGATTCACACCTCTACAGACCTCTCGGCCCACCTAGACATAAAACATAAACAGAGGTCCATGAAACGTTCATAGAGGAAGCCCTGTCCAAATCACTGTCCAATATATAAACTTTAATATCCCATGATGAATCATGTCCCATAGCAGGTTGCTGCCACAGCTTTTAACATGTTATGGAAGTCTTTTATAATATAAAAGTGTCATGATCACAGAACCATCAAAGCCTGTTTAGCCAAAAGCCAGACTCTGAAGGGAGCCCATGGATGACTTCCCCACCTTGTTGAGTGCTCCGATGCTGCGAGATGCGGTGTCCGCGAAGAGGCGGCTGTGCAGCATCATGGCCCGGCCCAGCAGGTAGAGTCGGAGGAACATGGGCAGGGCCAGGACGATCTCCAGCTCCGTCTCTGACAGCATCAGGCGAGCTGTGGAGTGCTGGAAGGTCTGCTTAAAGTACTCCGACAGACCCACCGGATAGGGGTGGATGGCCACCGCTGCCAGCTCCACAGCTACCTGAGCCATACGGTCAGTTGTCATGGCGATCCGCCAGTCCTCTGCACCAATGTCGTGAACATAGAGCTAACAGAGAGGTAGAAAGACTGCATTATAGTAAAAATGTGCAATGTGCATGTTCACCTCACAACACGTCATATTCTGTTTACTTATGCATATTAAAAGAAAGAAGCTGAAGGCCTATAAAGCCTCTTCCAGATCCAGAAGGCTGCAAAGTCTTATACTTTGCCTCAAGTGACATCACTTGAGTCAGCTTGGTTGGGGCCGAAGGAAAGAAAGAAGGAAAGAAATGTGGAGTGTGGAGGTACAGTAGTGGGTAGTGAGGCTAAGTTAGTGTTGTCTGGGTAACGCAAGGGCTATGTTCTGACAAGGAATGAAAAAGTTCTGATTCTGCTGCATCAATTTTGATATATTTCATTAAACTGTCCACAATGAGCCAAATACCCTGAGGGACATTCTCTTAAAGGACTGCTCACATGGTCATAACCTGTGAGGAGTGGTCATTACTTGACTTTGCTCAGACTTAGAAGGCAAATCGGGTGAGAACGCTGCTGGAGAACCCAGAACCTGATTACATAATAATGAACAGATACGCTACCTGCACCTCACAGCAGTGGTACGCTATGATGAGTCCGAGCAGGATGATTGTAGAAAAACTGATGATGGACTTGAGAGCGAGGGAGTAGACGGAGCTCTGTGGGAAACGCACACAAACAGAAACACACTAACATGACATCATTACGGGCTGATGGCCGATTGTCATGACAGAGCTCAATCTATCAAATGGCATCTGTGACCCTCTCCAACCTTATAATCTTACATACATTTAGATAATCCATTCGCTTGATATAATGAACATGATCTGGTGTACTGCAGTTGGTGGGAGTTCAATTCTCGAACAGATTTTACAATATGACATCATTATAAAGATCATGATTGTGGGGAAAAAAGCATCAACAGAGGAAATTTAACAGTATTTCTTATTTCTTTCTGAAATATTTTGACAGCTGTGTTATGTAATGACTCAAAACATGACTCCTCAGACAATTAGTCTTTGAAATATAAAATAGTGATCAGCTCTTTGGAGAAAACAGAACGACTGCATTTGTGCACTGAAATCTCTTTTCATTAAAAATCTTTTCAAAACGTTACCAGCCCATAATTACGTCAACATTTCTGAAAGGATATCTCAGGGTATGTTTGCTTTTCCTCCTCTCTTTCTGACCTTGCTGTAGACGCTCCAGGAGAGCTCTGTCTCCATCACCATCATCACCACCCCAAATATCCCCACCGCCAGGGCGCAGTCGTTCAGCCGCTGCCTCCTCAGAAACAGAGCCCTCCTCTGGACCAGCCGCCAGCCGATATTGTGGGTCTTCCAGTATGTGTCATCCTTGCTGTCCGCTTTATGATTTGGGCTGGTCTGAGGACTGGGACTGGGTCTCGGACTGGGATGCTCAGCTCCTGGCAGCAGGCCTTTCTCTTCAGACAGGTCCTGGCGATACTGGGATGTTTCATTGTGTGGCTGGAGGTCATCATCTTTGCTGGTGATGATGATCTCCGGGAGACTCTGACAGTCGCGCATCTCCAAAAAAACGTTGCCTGACTTGCGGTGCCCTCTGACCTCAACATCCCTGATGTCTAATTGTGACCTGCTGAGGCTCTTAAAGGGTGACCTGCATGGAGACTTAGTGATGTCAGTGAAAGAGGTGACTTTCTCCTGGAGTCTGTGAGATCCAGTGTTTTTGGCTTTGCACTGGTGATTACGCTCCTTGTGGGCTGCATTTTGTCTATTCCCCCCAGACCTTTTATCATATTTCTTCTCTTTGCCTTTGTCTCCCCTCCTTTTTGAGTGAGGTGAAGGTTTGACATAAAGGTGACCATTGTATAAAGGTGTGGTGGCCATGGCCTGGGTCCTGTCCAGCCACACGGTCTGACTGACTGATGTTGGGATGTTCTGGTGTATCCCACAATGTGGGGAGCAGGCCTGAGCTGGAGGGGCCATCCGCGGTGGAAGGAGGGGCCGCTGGTCCTCCAACTCATCTTCGTCCACCACTGATAAATTCATAGAGGGGGAGTGATCCATGGTGAGAGGGTTCAGAGGTGGTGATTGACCAAATCTTTAAGGTTTGAACAGAGAAGCCGAGAGAGAGATGGAGGACATCATTAGACCAGCACTGTGAAAAGAAACTAGAGCTGCAGCAAAGTCTCATTAATAAGAGAGATTTCCTGACCTTTTCATTCCTGTTATGTTTGCTATTTTTTTTTATTAATCATTTTCTTTTGTATTTATCTATTAACTATAGGATTTTAAGATGATGGAAGAAATGAAAGAGCAAAAAATGATCTCTAACAATAATCTGCCCAATCATAAACCTTTGTCTGGATACACAGTAATCAAGATGTACTCCCAGAGTTCATTGGGTGCAAGCTTAAAAAAATGTCAAATCTCTGTGGGCCGATTTCCACAGATATCTTCTCATTCTTACCTTTTCAGTCTTGTTGTTCAGTCTACAAAGACGATAAAATGGCCTCAGCTCTTACAACAACTGCTTTAACTGATCCCACAGGTATTTTCGTATTCAGTCTTCTTACGGCCTGAATCACAAAGAGATCCTCCCAATAAAATCCTGCCACAGGTCGGATTCAAACACACCACTTTCATGGAGAAGACTTTCAACATTTAAACACGACTCAAGCTGCAACAGCGGTGAGCACAGTGTGATCGGATGCAGATATTCCAGCTGTCCTCGCTCTGCCTGTAGAAACTTTCCAGCTGCTAATGGACTATTAGCAGCTTCAGCATCACGGAGCCCCTCCCATACATTCAAACAGAGGTTATGAACTTATCCTGCATATGACGACATAGGAGGTAAATACTCATGGATGTCCAGGACATTTTCAGGCATTTGTTCCCTCATTTGTTTGTGTCTCCTCTTCCGCCATCGTACATCATCAGCGCATCTTTCTTAAAGCTGGAGGGGCTTAATGACTGCAAAGACTCTAAGTTGCAGATGTTGCATGGAGCAAAGTCAAAGAATGAGTCATCTGTCAGAGTTTTTTTTTTTTTTAGCTGAGATTGGCAGACTTACATACACTCCTCCCTGTGTGTATGTAAATGTGTGTGTGTGGACATTTGCTTATACATGGGTGCCCTGGTGTCAAAAAAACAACCTTCTAAATTCTAATAGTCTGATAAAATATGATATTATCTCATTTTTCATCTGTAATTTCATCAATCAGTACCATTACTGGCATTGGACAAGTCCAAACTTTTTCCTTTAAATAAATCTAATCTTTAAAAGAGAATAACGGTCCTTGATATCAATTCAGCAGATTAGTATTCCAGATTAATCAAGTGAGACAGAGCTCTGATACTTATGAGCTTATGAAATATCAAATATGTCACCCCTTAACCAAACAATATGCACAGAGCAGGGTGGAGTATTAAGCATTAAAGTCATGACAATGACATTCAGCATCATTTATTTTTCTAAATCCTCGTGACAGATGGGTCGACAGATAATGGAGCTCCATCCAAATGGAAAGACCTAAGGAGCACAGGGGTGGGCGGAGCACATCCAGAGAGTAGCAGGATAAAGAAAGGCATTATCTAATCTGAAGACAACATGTATTTAAAGACAGAGGGAGAAGGAGGGTCGTGGTGGTGGTCTGATCTGATGATCCTCAGACGCCCCTCCGGATGCAGTATAGAATAATTATGCTAAATCTACTGTGTTCTTTGCTGAGCTTCAGCCAGATGCTGCTGTC